>JAFFST010050039.1:12075-46670 GCA_022414735.1 Noturus placidus
TCTTTGCTGTTATAATAACCTCCATTCTTCTGGGAAGGATTTCCACTAGATTTTCGAGTGTGGATGTGGGGATTTGGCCACAACAGTATCTAGATAGTAGATGGAATTTAGATAACTAGGTGGAATTTCTGTTTCACTGGACAGTAACATGTCTAACTGTAGCGGCTGTGGCTCAGTCGGTAGAGCGGGTTGTCCACTAATCCACTAATCGTAGGGTTGGAGGTTCGAATCCCGGCCCGGATGATCCCATGCCGAAGTGTCCTTGGGCAAGACACTGAACCCTGAGTTGCCCCCGATGGCAAGCTAGCACCTTGCATGGAAGCTCTGCTACCATTGGTGTGTGAGTGTGTCTCATTTGTAAGTCGCTTTGGATAAAAGCGTCTGCTAAATGAATAAATGTAAATGTATAACATGTCTGTATGTAGATCAGCCATAACATTAAAAGCACTGAGAGGTGAAGTGAATAAGATTGATTATGTCATTACAATGGCATCTGTCAAGAGTTGGGATATATTAAGCAGTAAGTTGACAGTCAGTTCTCGAAGTTGACGTGTTGGAAACAGGAAAAATGGGCAAGCGGAAGGATCTGATCGGCTTTGACAAGAGTCAAAATTGTAATTTTGACAAGAGTCAAAACTAGACAACTGGGTCTGAGCATCTCCAAAACGGCAGGTCTTGTGGGGTGTTCATGGTAATGCAGTGCTTTGAACCTACCATAAGCAGTGACAGGGACAAGGGCGCTCAAGGCTCACTGATGACAATGCCCTCTTTCAGCAGTATAATGCGCCCTGTCACACTGCAAAAATTGTTCAGGAACAATAGTTCAATGTGTTGACTCGGCCTCGAAAATTCCCTAACAATGGACAACCAAGTCCGATCCACGGAGGCCCCACCTCGTAACTTCCAAGACTTAAAGGTTCTGCTGCTAACATCATGGTTCGAGATTCCACAGCACACCTTCAGAGGTCTTATGGAGTGCACGCCTCAATAGGGCAGAGCTCCACAGTATTAGGCAGGTGCTTTTAGTGTTATGGCTGATCGTTGTATACAAAAATTATATAAAAATGATTGATCATTTAAGACATAAAATCTGATTTCAGACTTACACAGACTTTAAGGGAAAATTTAAGTGAGGCTGCACCAGCATCTAATAATCTGAAACAGTTAAAAGTGCAGATAATCTGTTGGAACTGATCTAGCATCTAGTTTGCCTTCATGAAAAGACGAAGATGAGAACAGACAATGTTTAATACCATAAAATAAATAATAAATAATTTGATCATAGGTCATAATAAATTTGGCTAAACAGACATGTACAACCTTGTGTCTCCCAGAATTCCTAACCAATACCTGAGCCTCATTTCCTGGATCTGACACCAAGAAGGAAAATAAATCCTGATTAGATAATGAGATGTAACTATTATTAAAATACCTGCAGTGATTCTATGGAATAAAAAAAAAAAAACCCACAAACATCTGTTTTTTCATTTCTAGCGTCCGGAAATCCTTCATATTTCTTTAAAAGGGACAGAAAGCCCTAAGGGTTTCCACATGACTCTTAGTGTTCCTTGTCTTTTTAGATAAGATGGACAGGAACAATGACAAAATTTAAGCACTTAAAAAGTACAAAGTGTAAAACAAAGTCATTGGTCTTTCCATAGATAACTACAACACTGCAAATGAGTCAATTGCATTTATAATGCCTTAACCATGTGAATATTTCATACACTGCAAACAAAAAATGAGCTCCTGCACTTAATAAAACACCAAAACAAAGTTTTTCAGACACCTACAAACCGAGGAATCAAATCTCAGTGGGGTTTAAACAGTCAAGCGCCATCAGAAACAAAGAAATAAATGGTTGTTTGTACAAGTTTCTAGAAGGATAAAGGTGAGCTACGTATGGCGTAACTGGCAGTGGGGGTAGCCGTTTCCGCCAGCAGAGGTTAATCATTATTGCTCACCACACACACACGATGGCCCGGCACCCCAGGGCAAAGCAGCATCCTGACAGCGAGTTCACACGCTTCATCCTTGCTGCCATAATTAACGCTGATCAAGGCTGCGCACGGCTTTGATGGCCGCCTCATATTAGTGTCACCTCGGCGTGTTCAAATGGCTCGGCTCGCTCAGACTGTGAGAGACGCGCATCGCCGTGCTCAAAATGAATGAGCCAGTAATGTTGAAAGTGATGTGTGGGAGTAGAAACGATACAATAGTGGACGATGTCTCACATCATTTACACTCTTTCCATAGCGAACGGAGCGCTCTGGACACGTCTGAATTATTAAAAACGCACCAGAGAAACTAGTGTCAAATTTTTAAAAAAATTGAATAAAAAATCGTTAGATTTCTTATTGTTACCTAAGCCGCAAGAGCCAGTGGGCTTACAGAACATAGTCAAAAGTCTCCAGAATGTCAGAATGACCTTGCATAAGAACGTCCAGAGAACATGCAGGGAATGGGAACCATAATAAGTAGCTTTTGAAAAAATAATAAAATAAATAAATAAAAAAGTTATGAAAAGGTAGAAATTAGCACTGGTCCAGGTGGTGCTTTTTTAACTACATTAAAGTGTCTGATGACATCACAACCCGTGACAACACAACAATCAGAAAAATAGTAGTAGTAGTAGTAATATAAAATAATGAATTCGTAGAATTGTAATACGCATTTAATGATTTCTTTTTATAAGATAGAAGGGAAGAATTGTGTGTGTCAGAGCTGGAATAAGACACAAATGATCATTTTAGAAGGATCTATGCTCTCTACAAGGAAAACACAAACACCAAGACACAACGAGATACTTGTTGAATTTGATATTTTAGAATTTCATAGGTGTGTGTTAATAGTCATACATCAAACAGATTATGTTGGTGGTTGCTTATTGAGAAAAATTATCAAAAATGCGGCACACGGTGGCTTAGTGGTTAGCATGTTCGTCTCACACCTCCAGGGTCCGGGGCTTGAGTCTGATGTGTGTGTTGTTCTCCCCGTGTGTCGGGGGTTTCCTCCGGGTACTCCGGTTTCCTCCCCCAGTCCAAAGACATGCATGGTAGGCTGATTGGCGTGTCTAAAGTGTCCGTAGTGTATGAATGGGTGTGTGATTGTGCCCTGCGATGGACTTGGTGTACCCCGCCTTGTGCCCGATGCTTCCTGGGATAGGCTCTCGGTACCTCGTGACCCTGATAAAGGAGTAAGCGGTAGAAGATGCATGGATGGTATATTATAAAACCGTGTATGGTGCTTGAACTTACTATTCTTATTCAAGACCGCCGTAGTTTTGATATCAGTTGACCACTGAAATGGTCTGCATTTCCTACGTTTAAAAGTCGAGCAATTACGTTCTGAGATGTACGAGGTAATAATGACAATAATTTGGGAGGATTTTCCAATTTTTTGAGGACACCCCATACACACGCTGCCACATGAATTTAGCATCGCCAATACACCTAGGAGCAGGATTTGTGGAAGTGGGAGAAAACCAGAGAACCCGGATAAAACCCACATGCACAAGTAGGAAACTTGCAACGCTCCATACAGACAGAATCCCAAGCTCAGATTAGAGCCAGAGACCGTCAAGCTGTGAGGCGGCAATACTACACGCTTTGGTATCATACATTCATGCACTGATGAGGTCTTATTTTAACAGCGTTCATGAAAACATCTTTGCTTACAGGTACCCAAGCATCTCTCCACTGGGTCTTAGTTCAAGACCAAGAAGAATTTTGGCACTGGATCTAAACTGAACTGAAAACTGTCTTTCTTGTTTTGAAAAAGTGTGGACCCTTGGGGGAGGAAAATAAGGTTTATCCATCCATCTTCTGTACCGCTTACCTACACGGAGTCCCGGCGGAGCCTGGAGTCTATCCCAGGGGACTTGTGGCATGATGCGGGGGACAACCTGGAAGGAGTTCACACCCATCGCAGAAAACAATCACACACACATTCACACACTACGGACAATTTGTAAATGCCAATAAGCATACAATGCATATTTTTGGACTGGGGGAAGAAACCAGAGTACCCAGAGGAAACCCTTAAAACACAGGGAGAACATGTAAACTCCACGCACACAGAGCGGAGGCGGGAACTGAACCTCCAACCCTGGAGGTATGAGGATACATGTGCTAACCAGTAAGCTACCGTGCCCCCCAATAAGGGTTATCAATATATACCATCGACTGTGATCAAGTCTACACTGAAGAACCTACAAGGTCCAGCAGGAAGCTAATCTTGCTTCTAGAAAATATAAAACACGTAAAGTTACTGTGATGCTAAAAGCAAGGATGCTAATTGATGGTGATTTTAGTCATAAAACCGGACCAAAGATCTGTCCTGAACACTGCTCTCAAACCGGAGCAATCGTTCCACAGTTACCTTGCCATCCTCGGAATACACATTCTCATGGTATCCTCTGACAATGGTGCGGTCAATGAACAGGCTCCTCATCACCACGATGGCTTTAAGCACTTTTCCCAGGGTCACCTGCACACAAACACAAAAACAGTAGATTAGCCGGGTTTTCATAAAAGACGTGGACGACTCCCAAAACCCTTCCTTCCAAAAGCAAAGTGTTAAAAAGGCTTCAATCAGATCAGGCCTGAGAGGTAAGCTAGAGACTTCACCTCACCTGAATGTGAGAGAAAGAAAGATGGACCGGTAGGAGCTCTGCTCTTTTCACAAAAGGTCTTTAAACAGAAGCCCAGGTTGCGTGAACAAAACAGCAGAGATCTCTCTGAATTATTAACATGGTTCTCTCAATAGAGCCATTCAACAGGTTTTAAGGAAGAGGGGAGCTTGACCCCACCCCTCACTGACAGAGTCTGAGAGACAGAAGCACAGTGGGGATGAGATGGACCAGAAGGGATTGTGGGTAGACGGGGGTCAGGGACCTCCTTGAGGAGGCTTGAAAAGGAGGAGCACAATGAGGAGCAGTGGGATAAAGTTCAGCTTAAATACGAGTTATACAGAGTGGCTTATGCACAAACACATCCACATAATAAACTGAACTACACACAATAGTTTTCATAAGGTCCCCAACAAAGTTAGCAAATGTTTGTAACCCCATTGGTTTCTCAGTCAAAGGGGAAAAAAAGTACCACTATTTGTTTATTTATTTATTACAGTTTATCTACAAACTCCTAGATCTGTATATGAGCAAGTACGGTACACGAAAGCTGATAAAAATATGATTTTTTAAATTTCAATTCTATACACATCACATTAAATAATTTTTTTTCTATTGGGTATTTAATAAATTTACATTTGACAATGTTTTTTCTTTGTTTTGAACTTTTTAGTGCCTTTAAAAGCATATATCATTTACAATGATGTAGAACCCTAAATACAAATCTCAAAATTTCAAACCTAAAGAATAGGTTTCAGTACTAGATTATTTGTTCCTAGACCAATATCAGAACTTTTAAGACACAACCTGGCAACCCTGGTAGAGATACAGGTATGCCGTTTACATTTTCAGCTCTGTTGTGTGACGTGAAGGGTTTAATATTTAATTGCGCTCTTTCATATGAATTAGGCGAGCATAAAGACACTTACAGGTCAGCTTTACCATTCTGCCACTTTTTTTTCCAATTGGTTTCTCTGATGACGGTTATTTGACTTCCTGGCATGATATTAAAGACCCAACCAAGCAGACCTAATAACAGCCCAACCTAGCGATTATTTTCTTTATGTTTTACCCATCCATGTTCCTTGCTCCAGTTATTCTCATGTCATTTGTGGTCCAACTGCGATCCCCAAAAATGTAGGATGGATTATGCAACCTCCTCCCTCTGGACTCCCCCTAAATCATACTACAGCAGCCCTTGTTGCTCAGTTCAAGGGTCTGACTGCGCCGAGAACCTTTGGCTTTTAATCTGCTACTGTTAAACACATTACTCAGTACACTATATGTGTATAGTATAGTGCAATATCTTAAGAATGATTACTATCGAAATCTATCCCTCTAGAAATAAATCTATAAGAAATCTATAAATAAATGTAGGATTTATAGATAGTTAGATATAGACAGATATAACTATCCATCCATCCATCTTCAACCGCTTACTCCTTTTCAGGGTCACGGGGAACCTGGAGCCTATCCCAGGAGGCATCGGGCACAAGGCGGGGTACACCCAGGACAGGGTGCCAGTCCATCGCAGGGCACAATCACATACACACTTACATTCATACACTACGGACACTGTAGACACGCCAATCAGCCTACCATGCATGTCTTTGGACTGGGGGAGGAAACCGGAGTACCCGGAGGAAACCCCCGACACACGGGGAGAACATGCAAACTCCGCACACACATGGCCCTGGCGGGACTCGAACCCTGGACCCTGGAGGTGTGAGGCGAGCGTGCTAACCACTAAGCCACCGTGCGCCCCCAGATATAACTATCTATCTGTAAATGCTGCAAACGTTCAACCACTCATTCTTAAGACTATGCATTAGCAAGAATCTTGGACAGATAAGATTTATTTGGAGTTATTGTAACCAGCAGATGAACTGATTAGATTTAGGAATTGATACAAACAGGGTCGAGGCCACATGTCTGAAATAGTTTTCTTCAATAGCTTCTGGTTTCTAGCACATTTGAAGGGTATTTCAGGCATACGAATTAGTAACCAGGTGGACTACAGTGGTGTGAAAAAGTGTTTGCCCCCTTCCTCATTTCCTGTTCCTTTGCATGTTTGTCACACTTAAGTGTTTCGGAACATCAAACCAATTTAAACAATAGTCAAGGACAACACCTTCATTTACAAATTGCATTTTGTGTTTACTTGTGTTGTCCTTGACTATTGTTTAAATTGGTTTGATGTTCCGAAACACTTAAATGTGACAAACATGCAAAGGAACAGGAAATGAGGAAGGGGCAAAGACTTTTTCACACCACTGTAGATTTGTTGGCCATGAAAACATCCCAGTCGATGACATTGCCTTCAAGTTCTACTTGTTCAAAGGTAGAATAAGTTGCCAGATTGTGAAAATTCCAAACCGAAACAATTAATACATACACGTTCACTCCTGATTCTTGACGGTAATCAATCATCTTAAGACTGAAGAAGGTAAAAGAAACCATGCAGAAAATCCTGTTACCATATGCTGAGGCCTCCTCTTCTGTAAGACTGGACTGTGGCCTCTGCTCTCTTCAAGCGGCTGATGACAGCCTTCTAAATCTTCCATCCATTACCACCTACAGCCTCCGATGGGAGAGATCTGCCCCATATGAATTGAAATATTCTTTTTCATAGCAGCCATGAAGCATACAGGGCAGGAAAAAAGAAACCAACACCTACGAGATGTTTCTAATCATTTACTGTGGCCACCATGCAGCAAGGAAAGGTTGGAACTGCTTGGCCAAGATTTGAAAGAACAGATCCACCAGAGTTATTTTAAGACTTTGTCAAATTCTAAAGCAGGCAGTTCCCCTCCACCTCCACCCCCTTCCCCACACACAATCCAGACATCAATGGACTCAAAATGGACCGGCAAAGGATGACCTGGACAGCAAGCTAGAGGTTTAATTGGCGCATACTGATGATCATGCACTTAAAATTCAAATTGTCATGTTCCTGTTACATGTCAGTACATGTAGACATCCCTATTGATCTGTTCTTCAATGCATTTTAAAGAGAACGAATGTCCCTAAGGGGGCACATCAAATCACTTCTATCTCCTGAACAAATACGATACATCTGGGTAAGCTTCAATTGTACCCTTGAGCTCCATTTCGGAAAACAGAGGTCAGATAAAGTGCAGTCGTGTTGCTTGTGCTGAACTGCAATAACCTCTTTGTGGCAGCAGGGGCGTGGTGAGAGGAGGCGGGTTGAACTGGCAGGTAATGTGATTATTCTTATTACCGATAAGCTACTTATGTGTGTTTCTCTATGCTTTCAGTGACTGCCACAGTCAGAGAGAGGGAGAGTGGCATAGCTGGTGGAGCATGCAACACACACACATGTGTGAACTTGAACCTTGATCTCGAATGAGGTGAAAGCAGCTCATTCTCCATCCATCCATCCATCCATCCATCCATCCATCTTCAACCGCTTACTCCTTTTCAGGGTCACGGGGGAACCTGGAGCCTATCCCAGGGAGCATCGGGCACAAGGCGTGGTAGACCCTGGACAGGGTGCCAGTCCATCGCAGGGCACAATCACATACACACTCACACACACATTCATACATTTACATTTACATTTATTCATTTAGCAGATGCTTTTATCCAAAGCGACTTACAAATGAGAGCACACACACACCGATGGTAGCTGTGCTGCCATGCAAGGTGCTAGCTTGCCATCGGGGGCAACTTAGGGTTCAGTGTCTTGCCCAAGGACACTTCGGCATGGGATCACCCGGGCTGGGATTCGAACCACCAACCCCATGATTAGTGGATTAGTGGACAACCCGCTCAGGGATAGGCTCCAGGTTCCCCCGTGACCCTGAAAAGGAGTAAGCGGTTGAAGATGGATGGATGGATGGATGGATATAAGCGTAGACATGGTATAGATGCATCTTAATTGCAAATGACTGACGTGACCAAAATTGACACGTCAACCTGCAGTGTTTCGCCTTAACAACAAACTTGGTGTTTGCTCACTCTTATTATAAGGCTAATTGACACCATGATGTGTGCTGCCACATGGCAGGGGAGGCATGGCTAACTTCAGAGGGTGTATTTTTTTTTTCCTTTTCCCTCTGATGCTGAATCATTTTTACTTCGTCTTGTTGCTTCACCAGCAAAAGATTCCAGCAAGAAATTGGCTTTTGCAGAACAAATAGCAGCAAAACTACAGCCATCTGCTTGGAGATCTGAGCACTGTGCATGCACATGGACACACAAATTATGGAAACACACATGAATACTTGTATGTTCAGACACACAAATTCATGATCACATGCAAGTGCAGACATGGAAACCAACAAATCGCCCCCACACACACACAAACACACACACACACGACTGCAGATTGTTTGAACTGATTTTTGAGTCGAAGCTGTAGAGAAACCATCCAAAATACTCCTGCAGGCTCTAAAGTGAAGCCTATCTGCAATTCAATTCTTAATTTAAAAGCCCATTCAGGATTTAATCCCGTGTGATGATGCATACTACACAAATCAACTTCTAAACCAAACCCCCAAGTGGGGGCATGCAACCATGGCAAACATCATGATTCTATAAACAACAGGATTTCCTGAATATATTAGTCTGACTGTTAAAGTGAGTTGAGGATTGTGCAAAGGCCTCTGAGCTTCACGAAGAGTCACGTTTAAAATATCCCTCCCCTTTAAAAGAGGCCACAACAGTCACTACTTTGGCAGAAACACACAAGGAATAACTAATGCCTGATTTTTTTTTTTTTTGGTAAGGGATTGTGCAATACACATCCATTACAAACACCCCCTAAAACAAAATGATCTCTATAACTATAGAAATAACAATCACCCTTACAAAATAATCCAAAAATACTATATTAACTCGATCACCCACGAACATTAATTACACAGTATCGCCACAATCCCCTTAAAAAACCTCACTGCAAATGCTCATAAATCACACCACAGTGACTCAAAAACCTCCTACATAAGCACTAAACCCATCACCGATTTAACGTCACTCACCTCAAAACTCAAAATCCCTCCAAAAATGCTATACATATACAACATCTATGTACATTCTGTACGTGTGAAGCCAATTTTTAATGTCAACAGCTATTCTAGGAATGCTTTTCTTCAGCTCTCCTCCGAAAGGCTGGGCTGAAAGCGAGGTGCTGGCGCAGGGCCTGGTGCGAGCTCAGTGCCGAGGACAATAGAAGTTCGTTAAACTTCGAGGCATCCTGGAGCGGCTCGCTCACCAAGAGAAAAAGCGCACTCCCAAGAGGAACAGAGCGCCATGGTGGCAGATGGTGCCTTTTTTATTTGGAGCGAGAGTGGGCAGAAAGAGAAGCAACGGAGAGAGCATGGCAGAAAGATAAAAAAAAAAAAAAAAAAAAAAAAGAACGGCGAGGACGGGGAAAAAAAAGAGAAAGAAAGCGTTTCTAAGCAACAAGTGAGTGCTGCCGCCAAAATCAGCTGTGAAACAGGAAGCGAGAGGTGTCAAAGTGGGAATGTGGTGAGGCGTCCTGCATTAGTTGACCTCACAAGGCTTCACAGAAGCTTCAGGCCTGCATGATGTGTTTGTCATGACTAACACCAGTTCCTTTCTGCTGCGGATGAAGGCATTCAGGATGGAAAGCTTGGAAAGGCTTCCTGTTCGGTGCTGATGGGCTGTGTCTTCTTGGAGTCACTTTGATGCTTTGAGGTGAATCTCAGAAAGCCGGCATCCTGCTGAACCAGCTGGCTCGGACCTCTTCAACCGCTCGGCATTAATCTGACTACCTGCGCACTCTCACTGCCAACTCTGGCATCACCACCATAGCCACCTCATCAACTTTTCTATCAGCTCTCCATCAAACGATGAGGAAAGCAAAGGTACTGCTTTGAACAGCCTATAAACAAATGGTGCTTTTTGAAGCTCTGATCCTACAGTGACCTCGGTATCTTCATGGCTCAGCACTATTTGGCTTTCTGAGGACGTTCCAGAAATCTATGTCGATATTCCCGAGCCGGAAGCAGACCATGTGCTCGTGTGGCCCGAGCCATGCCCCTGAGGAGGGTGAAATATTCTTGATGTAGATCAATAGCAGCGCAAGGTCACTTTTAGATACAATTAAAAAGGCAGGGCTCTAAAAGCACTAAGAGAGATGGTGTGAGAGTGAGCAGGACACTGAAAGGGCATGACAGAGAGAGTATGAGAAAGACCTCCTCTCAATCACTATTAAAAATACAGTCTGTCCTGTTCTGTATAGAGCGCTATAGGACTGCACTGAGGGTGACCCCAGGGCAAATACAGAGAATTAATGTAATCTGCCATTACATAAACAACCAGGAAAGTCAAGAATATTAAGCAGAGCAAAGGTTCACCAAAAATGGGTATTTGATGATTGGAAAAACATTGTATTGTTCCTGTTTTCATCTGCCCAGTTTTAATGAACCCACTGTAGCGTCAGAATACTGACAGGAATGAAACCCAATGCGGTCTTCTGCTATTTTAGCCCGTCTGTCTCAAAGGTTTCGGTATGTGGGGTATTCTGAGATGTGTTTCTGGTCACCACGGATGTAAAGAGTGGTTATTTCAGTTAATATAACCTTCCGGTCAGCTCAAAACCAGTCTGGTAATTCTCTTCTGACCTCCAAGTAAGAAGAACCTTTATTTTGTCACATGTACATTACAGCACATTGAAATTCCTTTCTTCACATATCCTAGCTTGTTAGGAAGCTGGGGTCAGAGCGTAGGGTCAGCCATGATACAGCGCCCCTGGAGCAGAAAGGGCTAAGGGTCTTTGTCAAGGGTCCAACAGTGGCAGCTTGGCAGTGCTGGGGCTTGAAAGACTGCTTAACAACGTTATCACCTATGCAAATTCAAACTGAAAATACATAAGTGCTAAATGTCATTTTTCCCACATTGTATACACCAATAAAAACGATCTATTGGCTTTAGTAGTTGTTAAGAAGTGCCAAGGGTTGCCAGGTATTTGACAAAACCAGCCCAATGGGAAATAATACCATCCACAAACAAAAACTCCACACACTACAGACAGCATTTAAAATCAAACATCATTTCTAGCATTGCAAAAGGTATCACGATACAAGTCCGGTTACATAATACATTTATAAATAAGTAATATTTCTATAAATATCATTTTCTGTAAATAGTTCTTCAGCCAGGTTTCAAATTCCTCATATAACATATCCATTCATTGATTTTCAGCAACTTCTTTATCCTGGTCAGGTTTCAGTGGATCCGGAGCAAATCACAGGACACTGTGTACAAGACAGGAATAAGCCCTCAGGAGTGGACAAATAAGTAGACCAAGATAAGCAAATTTTGTGTCTGGGAGTATTAGTTTAAAAAAAAAAATTTTTTATTCGCAGTTGATTTGTGGACAAGACGACAGCTTAGTTCTTTACCCGTGGGAACATGTTTACAAAAGGGACCAAGTGCTTGTATCTCTAATAACATTTAAACAGACTGTAGAACGTATAACCGCCCACTGGATTCCTTTGTGGGTTGCTTATTACACAGTTAACGTGTCAAGAGAAAATAAAGACACTAGCCAGGGTCAAATAATACTTTCGGCTATATATTGTAAGGTGCCTTTAAGGTGCGATGTGAGGACAGAACGTCTTATAGCCGAAACACTGGCAAACGATTTGCTGACTTTTTGTGAAGCGCACAAATATGACGTGCTACATTAGAAACTTGGTGAGAAGACAATAGTAATCATAAACTTGTTGATTTTCTGTAGGCTGCATTAATGCACTTAACGAGTACTTTTTACGTACTTAACGAGATTTTTAGCCTGGTGTATTAGGTTTCTGAGCAAACAAAACATGGGACCGGGTAGCACACTGGAGCTATTACAGTATGTGCTAGCTAATCAAATTATCACTGGTCTACCCCTGACTCTGGCCAGGCTACCACACTATTACAGGGCAGCACATGCACGCAAACCTTCAGACCTTGCTGAACGCAAGGTTTATGGTGCATTATTGGTAATAATATAGTAAAACTATCTACTCCAGTGCCCTAAGTATGAAAATAACTTAGACAAGACTAGAGCAATTAAATAAAGAAAATGAACGGTCTAGATTTAAGTTCGGATCTACAAATTCCCTTACAGTGATCTGTTTAACATGCATGAACTTTTTTTGTGAAGCTACATCTCTAACTCCTGCTGTGTTAAGCTTTGTGATGGCGCTGCGTTCGTGCATCTTTTGATGCACGCTGCCAAATGAATGACAGGATCTAGTCCGCGGCAGCACATGAATCGGCTTCAGATCGCACTTAAAACCACGTCGCTCATCAGGAGAAAGGAGCTCAAGACTCATGCGTTCCAAACTCAGCATGCAAGAAACCTAACATATTGGTGGGGGTGGTGAAGCTGATGGTATCAAATGGGTGAGGAAAATGAGGAGAGGGCCTGAGGAAGAGGCATTTGTCACTCTCATTAGCATCCCCTAATTATGGTCGGGCAGGCTCGCTTGTAACAAATCCGGAGCCTGCAGAAGACCGGTTCTTTCCTCTGCCCTCAATCTCACGCCCTAGTTAATGCTGCACCACTACCATGAACGCAGATCTGAGTCTCGAGTCTACTTGAGAAGTAAAGAAGTAAGCAGGATGTTTACGTTATTGTAAGCAGGACGGTGTAGACACAACATCGATGTATATTTGTTTTTGTTATGTCTCCTACCAGGCAGTCCCCTAGGACCCTATTACCACCTGGCCATTTCCTGCCATTTTCATCCTGGTATGATTTTAACCACATGCACTGACATTTGTGAATCTGTTTGCACAACCTTATATATGAATCACTATTCGTCCATGAGTTCACCTCTTTGTTTTTAATAACACAATGGAAGTCTTTGTAAAATCATATCCAAGTTGAAATATCAAATTTCTATTGGTCCATCTTCTGTGCGGTCACTTTGTCTGTTGTGATTGCTGTGTACATCTCATTAGCTAGCACTTTGGCATCAGCTTCACACACACAACACATACAAAAAGGAATCAACAGCCAACAGGATACAAATAAATGGACAGCATCCCAACACTTCTCCTGCTAAATATATAACACACCGTTCTGGAAGTAGCATGGGAATTGTCGGATAAATTGTTAGCCTGCCTATGAAGTGATGTATATGGTTAGAACCATCAGTATTGTGTAGCGTTGCAAAAGCCCGTATGAGAGTAAAACACAGAAGTGCACTGATCCACTTTCCCCATTTCCAATTCTCCTTTTTCCATTTTCAATTTTCTCGTTTCCAAGATTACAAAAAACATAAGAGGTGCAATGCATCCGAGAGGAAAATCCCTCAAATATGATCAGATCCCGATTCAGCATTTCAAGCTAATATTGGCACTGATCGTCCCTAGACGCAGAGGTTTCTTTTATTTTCCGCACACCATTTTGATTCTAGTTATCGTTTGTTGAGCTGACGGATATCTTAAGGCAGTGCCTATTCTTAAACTGGAGGGGCCGTGCAAGTCTCAGCGGTGGAACGTGAACCCGTGTCCTGACTTGAAAGCAGAGCTATGTGAAGAACACACTTGAGAACACTTGAAGAGGAGCTCGTTCTGCACATACTGAAGAAGTCGGCTAAAATTATCCTTCAATTTCATCTTCAAAATGATTACATGTAATGAAGTGTGGCAATGACCCATGGGTGGATTTTATATGCTGCCAAAAAACAAAACAAAACCTTCTTTGAACTAGTATTGTACTGTATACTTTATAAGAAATGTTTTCCGGAGCAGTGCAGGTTAGACGTTAGCCTGGGCTGGCTAACTAGATTTTGTTGTTTTGTATTTTGGCACATACTGTAATTTTCTGAGCAGCACGGTGGCATATACTGTTCTAAACTGCACATAGGTGTGAATAAGTATGTGAATGTGTGTATCTGTATCCGTTTAGTGCTCCAAATATTCATATTTGTATTCAGAGTTAAACCTCAAGTGGATGTGGCGTAAATCAGAAGGGTGTTTTTTGTTTTGTTTTGTTTTTTAAGAGGTGTATTATTTTATTTGTACCTGCCTGTAACATTTTCGAACAAATATAGCAGGTTTGATTTCCCAAAAGTAAACAAACTAGTAGCCTAATTTAAACCACCTTGACCCTGACCAGGCAGTTACTAAGGATGAAGGAATGAATGAACACTGTCAATGCATTGTTCATATTCATGAATGTGGTCTTTGCCCTACAAGCTTCATATGCGTCCATTCACTCATGCCCACAAGCTTCATATCTGAATGCTTGCCCGCATGGCACTAGAACTTTGTGCCAAGTATTTAAATAAGCAACTAACGTGCATCATATCTATATATGTATTTGTATTTGTTTGGAACACATTATCTGTTCAGGCTAAATAATGTATTTGGTTACATCCCTAGTGTGTGTGATGCCCTGTGATGGACTAGCATCCCATCCATGGTGTATCCCTGGTTCACTCCCAGTAATCCTGGTATAGGCTTCGGCTCTACCGCGACATTACCCAAGATGAACAAATGAATACATAATCATTCATTTTCCTACAAGCACTGATTTTGTGTTCTTAAAAGTAAGCTTTAAGCATAATCCAGAGAGGCATTAGAAAACAGGCATGAAAAAAAAAAAAGTCTTCAGATCATCTTGTTGCACTGGGGGATAAAGCCAACAAGACCAGCATGTCCACTTCAAATGAAAAAAAGTAGGTCAGAACTCAGACTCAAACACCAATTTTGGTGAGCATTATGTTTTTTTAACACGCTAATTAGGGAGCACAAAGCGATGCAGATGAGCGAGGAGGGGATGTTCATGTTCCAAGTCTTGTAGTGATCTGTGGCATGGCCCCTGCGATGGGGAAGCTGACACTCAAGCGACCCCCTGTGTGGCTGAGTGTGCAAGCCTGCCAACTGGGCCATCTGGCAGAGTGTGTCCTGTGGGCACGAGTTGTTGAGGTCCCATAGCTGGGGAAGGGGTATTTGTAGTCTTTCTGGCACTTCTGCCAAGATTTCTCCCTCTCTTTCTTTCTCTCATCTCTTCTTTCTCTCGCCATCTCTGTGCCAAAAACAATCTTATTGGTAAAAGACAGAGATTGTACTGTCGGAGACAATCCCAAAGCTGAGGCAGATGATAGATGTTGATTTGAGAGTCTTGGCTCGCAGTGCTGCTTGATCAGATCAGCTTTAAAAAAAAAAAACTTGTGCACAAAAGCAAAGACCATGAGACATTGTAAAACCATGACAGATTTTTAAAGCCATGGCTCCAGGTTATGGTGATTCTATGCTTACATTGCAGTTTTGCATCTGTCATAATAAAACAAAATGCATTTTTTCAGGAGTCCTGCATGCTCCCTTATGTTTATGGAGGACAGGCAGAGGACAACGGACTCAATAGTGAGACTGAAACAATGGTACCAAGTCTCAAACTGACTTCTACAACAGCTTTCCAAGTGCATGGCCAAGACAAGACAAAAGGAAGCACTTGTTGAGGCAGATTTTGGTAACCATCAGACTGGTTATCTGCTCCATAACGGTAAGCAAGGGACAAGAAATATTAATCCCAGTACAGTTTTGTCTGCCAGGACATACCTCTCAAACAGCAACCTGGCTGACATACACCATATGGCCAAAAGTTTTGGACACCTGACCATCACATCCCATACCGCTTCACTGTGGGGGATTTTCCCATTCAGCTACAAGAGTATCAGTGAGGTCAGGCACTGATTTTGTGTGAGGAGACCTGAGGAGAAGTCTGTGTTCCAGTTCATCCCAAAGGTGTTCCCTGGGGTTGAGTTCAGGGCCACTGAAGTTCTTCCACACCAACCTTGGCAAACCACGTCTTCATGGAGCTCACTTTGTGCACAGGGACATTGCAATGCTTCAACATGTTTCGATCCCGTAGTTCCAGTGAAGGGAAACTGTAATGGTGCAGCATACAAAGACATCCTACCAAGTTGTGTTGAGGAAGACACAACATATGGGTGTGATGGGCAGGTGTCCACAAACTTTTGGCCAAATTAGAGTAGTTGTCCTGAAGACCGTTATATCGCAGCACCGACCTGGACACTTAAGACGTGGAGTGAAATTTGGATTTAGGAGGTTCCTTCCTTCTTTCATGGGAGCAATATGGGAGCATTACTGTTCAATTGACGGGTTATTACATTGAGTTTTCAAAATGAAGATCATGTATCATTTGATATTTCTGTTGATAGTTGACATTTGGCTCATGGTTTTCTCCAAGGACACTTAAAATGCACAGAGTATACTATTCTAAAATAATAAAGATTTTCTTCAAAATTCTAAAAGATCTTTGTTGGAAAAGAATAATTTTCCAATATTTATTTAATTATTTAATTATAAACCTTTTAGTTTTATCCATTTGCTATAATGTAAGTGATAACAGGAAGTACCAACAACGTTCTGCAGATGTTCCACAACAAAATATAACAGTAAAGTGATGAATAGTAAGATGTATCATACTTTAATAAATAAATAAATAAATAAACAAACAGATAAACCCCCAAAATATTAGAAAACTGTTATGGTATAAGAAGAATAAAACGTGTTGGAACATGCTATTATAGGAAAATTATGAATTTTAGAGTGGAAATAGGTCCCACCCGATTACTTTACCGTAACCGCATGCTATATCATGTTTCATTTCACTTACGTAAAGTGTCCTTAAATTTTTGATTGCCCGTGCAAGTCTTCTACTTTTAAAGGTGAAAGTCATTAGCAAAATTTGGGCATCTTGACAGCCTGTGGTGTGAATAACGTGCACATCCCCAGAATCAGGATCATGTTACTAAGGTGGCAGAACAGATTTATAACAGAAACTCACCAGAAGCACAGCTGATGTCCCGTTGGGCCGGAAGAGCTCAATGGACATGTCTGGAAACATGCGGCCAATCCTAGAGATCACGTCATCCACGTATCTGTCGAGATGGGCCACAAAGGCAATTCATATTCACATCCACGTTTATAAACCTGCTGAGGGTTCAGCAAGTGCTTAAAAAAAAAAAAAAAGGTCATGATTGCTGCCGTTAGCAAGTCGATGCCTTTTTGTATTAAAGTAACAATATTGAAAAAGCTGTGCTTTGTTAAATTCAATACTATTGACATGTTTGTGCCAAACTGGTAATGTATTCCTGAGCCCCGCCCTGAGTCATCACATTTATCTACAGCCTGAGACTTTGACTAATTCTCTCTTTACACTTTGGTAACTTACAGTAGAAGACACTAATTAATCTACGTGAGGATGTTGTTTAACACCAACCCTTCTGCACAGGGAAGAAATGACCACTCTGATGCATGCAGGTGTAATTTGAATGCTCAAATGGTGAGAAAAACAAGCCGGAAACACTGTACTAAAAAGACTGTCCTTTTGACTTCTCAATTCTGATTGGTCAGAAGGTTTTGATTATTAGAATTTTTTTCTTTATAACAGCAGCCCAGGGAGTCGTTCTGATTGCAATGCGAATCACAGGCTTTTATTAAAAGCACTCATTCTAATGTGTTATTGTTTTTATAATAAACGACTTGCATGGCAGTGATACCACAAACAATTAATTAAAATAAATAAATAAATAAATAAATAAACATAGATCATTTTTGATATGGTGATGTCTGGGTGGAGAAGGAGTCTCCAGTGTCAGCGCTTTGTAAGTCTCAGATTTAAAGCTGTAACGGTATGTTTTCCGACATGGGAAACTGTTACATGACAAGCTAAGTTTTTTGTCAGCTGAAGCAACAACTGCAGGAGGATTTTGAACAATGTAAGAAAGCCAGAAAGAACTGAAATCTTGTTTTCAGTGAAATTCATATCCATCTTTAAGGAAAAATGTTTGTCAATTATTTTTTTTGTGATTGTTGCGGCCAAAAATGCTGCGACGTTTTTTCAAAATTTGCGATGCAAACTTTTTATTTATTTTTTACAGAAAACTACTTGAATTTGTAAAATTGCACAAAAAAATAGTTTTGCACGGTCTTTCGCAGTGATGAAATGAGACCTTTCAGCTGTAAACATGTTTAACGCACGTGACTCGACGAGAGCTTTGGTTGAACGCGCGTTGTGATGATGTCACATGACGTGTCTTGGTCCAAAAGCAGAAAATCTGTTGTCATTTTGAAGTATTACGTTGTTTGCTGGATTTCGTGTTCATCTCTATGATCACGAAATCCTCGAGGGACTGATTTGTAGCATTCTACCGTGGTCATCTTACGACACTTTATTCTGATCACAGGGTGGCTGTGGCTCAGTCGGTAGAGCGAGTTGTCCACTAATCATAGGGTTGGAGGTTCCATTCCTGGCCCACATGACTCCACATGCCGAAGTGTCCTTGGGCAAGACACTGAACCCTAAATTGCCCCTGATGGCAAGTTAGCATCTTGCATGGCAGCTCTGCTACCATTGGTGTGCGAGTGTGTGTGTGAATGGGTGAATGAGACACAGTGTAAAGCGCTTTGGATAAAAGCGCTATGTAAGTGCGCCATTTACCATTTACTTAAAAACAATTAATTCACTAAGAACATGCGTCACCGGGATTTCACACAACGAAGATAGCGTGAAAGCCTCGCCACAACAACTTGAGTGATAACAGGAACTAATTTGCTTCCCAAACATTCCACAGTAACCAAATAGTAACTATAAAAGGATAAAAAGCAGGACGTCGGGTTTTTTTTTAATTATTAAAAAATTGTTTGTGTTGGCAAACGGAAGAATAAAACGCATGCTGTTATAAGAAAATAATCTAATTCAGAGAGGCAAGAGTAACTCCGCTGTAATATTTTCCTATAACAGCACCGTTTTTTATTCCTTATTTAAAATATGGCTGTTTACACTCTTAAGAAATGATATCTCATCCGAAAACACAACTTTTTCATTTATGCCAGAACATGATGCCAGCAAGCAAAAGTTTAATAACACAGCACACTTTACCACTGAGAGAAACAAGCAGGAGGTCTTGTAATAATAATAATAAAAAAAAGCCTCAGTTCAGCAGTGGACTATAAAGCAGGCATTTTTTTTTCTCTGAACGCCTGGTTCACCTTCACTGTTTAGAGGAGAATATGCATTATTTGGATCCCCTGCCAGAGACGTTGAGCTTGCTCGTTAGACATCAGAACGCTTGGGGTTGGACAGCCGAAGCCTTTAGCCATCCCTCGAGTCGGCAGAACCGCAACTGAGAAGAGTGGCCCTCCTTGTATTGGCGGGTCAATGCTAATAAGGGTTTAATGAAAATCTCCTTTGCCATCAGCTATCAATAAGACTTGAGGGACTGGCCTCACGCACAAAAAGGAAAGAAAAAAAAATTTCATTACAGAAGTGCCGGAGAGAGGTTGGCTAGGGTAGGAGGATTAGTTGCAGAAGTCATTTGAAAGTTATGTGGACAAGTGCACGGTGTCTATATTCCAGTTCGAAATGCAAGTCCCGATGGTATGAGAATATGAGGTGTGAAGTCTGCATGACTCCATGATTGTGTTTTCTTCAGTATTCCCTTAATATCAGCATCAAAAGCAAGCAACAAATAATGTTTGAAGGCCCTGTTACACTATAGAGGCCAAAAGCTTTGAAGTAACCAAAACTTTTTAAAAAATACACCATTTTTCTTTTGATTTTTTTTTTACAGCAGCAGGTGCTAGACTTACCACCTCGTATCTACCACCTAAGCTCCCGGTTTGATCCTGAGCTATCTTTCATTCATTTTAACGAGAAATATAAAACAAAACATTAAACTATTTGTCTGGGGGGGATAGGAGGGGGTTTGGCATGGTGGCTTATTGGTTAGGATGATTGCCTCGCACCTCTGGGGTGGGGGTTTGAATACTTCCTACACCCTTGCATGTTCTCCCCACGCTTCTGGGGTTTTCTCTGGGTACTCTGGTTTCCTATGGACCCTATGTAGTATAAGGGGTGTCCAACCTGTCTAACATTTCCTATACATTTTTTTTAGCTGGTAGTTCTTTTCTCACCAACTTGGATGACCATTTGATATACTACACCTTGTGTTGGTTGTTGGGTTTTTGAATAATATCTGCTTTGGAAATCTTGCACATCTGCAGCCAATCTTTCAAAATGAGCCAAGTTGTTAATATTCTGCACTACTGGCAGATTATTGGCAATAGCCGGGCTTAAAGGTAATCGAATGGGGTGTGCAATTACATCTCAATTGGCAACGCGGAGGGGAGCCAAGCCAGCTACAAGACAAGACATGCTTTAATATCCCCCCGCTTCATCAGTCTCAGGTGTGAAATCTACACAATCTCCATGCAACTTTGGTTCATGTGAAGCATATTGGAGTCGGGTGTGTGTATATAGCTTGTGATCTGCAGTATGCTGAAACACTCCAAAGCAGCCTCATCATTTTTTTTCTGTTTAGCACCTAATGTTCATCCCTTTCGCCTTTTAATTGGCATTGTTTTAACTGCCTGCTAATCGCCAGTCTATTCTTTGATTCATTAAGCTCACACACACACACACACACACACACACACACACACACACACACACACGCTTAGAGGCTGGGTTCAACCTGAGAGCACAAGCCACACAGGAACATGATGCAATAAAGATGCAGACTTGTTGCTGCTCACCCATGAATAAGCAAATGAAGGACAACAATTAAAACTAGAAACGCAAGCAGAAGCAAGTCAGGCAAAAGAGTCCGACAAGCTTTGCTAAACTGTGGGTGGATCTGAAATTTCAGCAAGTTATAGCTTGGATCATGTACACAAGATTTTTCCGGCTCATATACCAGTCTCTGTCTTTATTTGGTGCTGACGTAACACTTTCAAAAGCCCCATAGACAATAACGGAGTATATTGATGCACAAAAAGCTAGGTTTAGCCTCATTAACAAGTCGCAGAGTGATGGGCGACCGGTCATTATCTCCGCACGTGTATGACGCCAAGTTGCAATTTCAGCGACAATAGCAAGCGACTAAGTGATAGCCTCATTTATATTAAGCACTCTCTCAATTCTATGCGAATTAGGTATGACGTCGTCCTCAGACCAATCCAATGGAACTTGGGGTCTGATGTTTCTTCACCGCAATTAGCTCATATTTACTGTTTGAAGCACACAAATTTAAGAACTTATAGCCTTTATTTCATCCTAAATATCTTTTCACAAAATGTTTATAACGATTAGTGAGAGGACATATGACGAAACCGTGGTTACAAGCAGCGATATCGTTGGTGACGTGGTGAGTATGTATTCAGCTTGCTCTGCCAACCTGCTAACAAAGTTAGTACGAAGCACGTAACATGAGAATCAAACCAATTTTCACACTGATTAGCACATTGTATAATTAGTGTTAATTTATTCTTGTTCACCTTTCTACACCAAAAAAAAACCAACATGCAAAGATCTTGTCATCTCCCTGAAGAACTCGATGATCTAACCATCTGACAAAACATGAAACCTTGGTGTAATTCTTTTTGGTGCTAACTCAGTCATGAAGGTTTGACCTTTACAACATCAGGAGGATCTCACCACTTCTCTCTACAGATGCCTACCAGGCACTTGTTCAATCTTTAACCATTGAAAGCCTCCAACCCCTACAGCTGATCCAAAACGCAGCTACACGGCTTGTTTTCAATCGCCCCAAGGTCTCCCACATCACCCCATTGCTGCATTCACTCCGCTTCCTACTGTATAGCTGCCCACAACAATACAAAGCCAAAAACGGACCAGCGTCCACCTACCTGAAGGCAGTAATCAAATCCTGCACAAGCACGACTTGAACTACAATCCCTCAAGACATGCGTCAAGACTTTCTCTTCCCTGCCTGTCTGAACAGCTGAGTCACTGGCTGTCTTTAAAAGAAGAGTGAAGACCCACCTCTGCAAAATGCTTAAGCTACCACTAAACCTGCATCATTGATAAAACGACTATCAGGATTACCATTGTAAAGTATGTAAGGAATAAAGCACATTGGAGGCATGCTGTTATAGGCAAATAATCAACAAAAGCAAGAGTCTTAAATCAATCACAGTTAATTGCCAATGATTTTTTTATTTATTCAAGAAAGACACAGCATACTTTTTAGCCATTTATTTGCAGGGAATAATCTTCAGGGAAGGCTGTCCAATAGATTTTGGATTGTGGTTGTTGGGCTTTGACCATTCAGCCACAAGTGAGGTTAGGTACTGATGTTGGGTGAGTCAGTGTTTTCAGCTCATCCCAAAGATGTTCCAGTACATTTACATTACATTTATTCATTTAGCAGACGCTTTTATCCAAAGCGACTTACAAATGAGACACACTCACACACCAATGGTAGCAGAGCTGCCATGCAAGGTGCTAGCTTGCCATCGGGGGCAACTTAGGGTTCAGTGCCTTGCCCAAGGACACTTCTGCATGGGATCACCCGGGCCGGGATTCGAACCACCAACCCCACGATTAGTGGATTAGTGGACAACCCGCTCTACCGACTGAGCCACAGCTGCCAGTAGGGTTAGGGTCAGGATTTTGTACAGGACACTTGAATTCTTCCACGCCAACCTTGACAAACCATGTTTACATGGAATCCAGCAACTGCTTACTACATAAGTCTTTTTGCCCAATAATAATAAAGTGTATTTTTTTTTGCATACCCATTTTTAAAAAAAAAAATTAAAAAGATCAGGAGGTGCCATGGTGGTCCGAAGGCCTTAAACTGTGCAGACAGTCCTGACCATACCCTGACCATACCCTGTCCTTACTAAAGAGCTGTGTGAGACATGGAAGCCATTTCAGTGAATAGATTGGAACAAAATCACTGCCGTCAATAAATTGAGATGAAGCTGACGTGTAAGGTGCTCTGATGAGAGCCAGGGAAGACGGAAGGAGCCGGAAGGGACAAGTCGTCTCTGACCACCAGATGAAGGCTTTTCTTTTTATCCAACGTGCAATCTAAATGCAAAGTTAATGAGAACTCGGTGGAGATAGACATTGGGGAGGTTCTGTTATGCAGTTTAAAAGAATCCACTATGAACAGAGTCCCGAATGTTAATGCTAGAGATTATCTTTTATGGCCGCCAGGATGATGAAACCTTCTGTACAAAATTACAATCGCGTGCAGTGTTTAAATTATACAAAAATCAATAATTAAAAAAAAAAAAAGTCTTTGGAGGTGGGATTCGGGTTCCGAAACAGTTGTCTGGTAAAAACATTCCAGACTTTGCACTTTGTTCTTCTCCATATAACAGGGCAACATAT
This sequence comes from Noturus placidus, assembly GCA_022414735.1. Taxonomy (NCBI): domain Eukaryota; kingdom Metazoa; phylum Chordata; class Actinopteri; order Siluriformes; family Ictaluridae; genus Noturus; species Noturus placidus. Next base: position 35,868 of record JAFFST010050039.1, read on the forward strand.
TTCACACTGTATGATTAATGCTACAAAGTGATCAAATAGCCCTTTCTTGTGCCTGAGCGAGAGGCTGCGATGAATGCTGATGGATGGGGGTGGCATGTGGAGGGGGGAACTGCCTTCATCTCTCACTCTAATCAGAGATCACCAGCAACTGAAATTTTCATATCGCTCCAGCTGTGGATATTCTGCTGCAATGCAGTACTGAAATTAGACCCCTGTTTCATCACAAGACTGGTAAACAAACACTTATTAGGTTTCTCTTAAATACATAGGACTGGCCTGCGTTAAAACGAGCTGAATATGCATAATGGAACCCACAACACTAGTTTGGGATTTACAAATATACCATTCAGACACCCTCATCCAGAGTGACTTAAATTTATCTCATTTATACAACTGAGCAGTTGAGGTTTAAGGGCCAACAGTGGCAGCACTGGAATTTGAACTCACAACCTTCCAATCAGTAGTCCAACATTTTAACCAATGAGCTACCACTTGTAGCCTCTTTGGAAATAAATAGGACCGAGAAAAAAAAAAAAAAACCCACAGTTTATCATGTTACAGAGAAACCGTAAAGCCCACTGTCCTGAAGTCAGAAAAAAACTGACACTGGAGACTCCTTCCAAAACTGTTAAATAAACATTTCCATATTAATTATTATTTAAAAAATTAATCAAAATCAGGAACATCCACCATACAAGTCTCTGTCTAAGCTGTTACTATAGAAACACATTAATATAAATACGTGACCATCCTTTCAGCCGGTGTTACTTCTGACCAATCGGAATTCAGAATTCATCAGCGGCCTAACAAAGTTTCAGTGTGATTCCTTAGATATTCAGGCTAATTACTCTTACACAACCCTTGTGCCATTAAATGTGCTGAGTGGATTTACTGGTACAAGCAGAATCATGCATATTTATTTATCCCATTATAAACTATAACTGCTGTCCAAATAGCTGCTGGGAGTCTGTCTGCGTGCGAGGCTTGGCTCCCTCAGTGCCAGATTAGCTGATTAAATGCTGCCCAATTCTGTTCAGAGGATTAATAAGTACACAGAAGGAAAACATGGTCGTATATAATCACTCAGTGCTTCCTCGGGACCTGTATTACATGAGCAGGCTGGTGTAATAAGATTCAGTCATTCTGCGAGTTTATATTTTATAACACAGAAACTCCATCCTTGAGAGCCACGGCGCTGTTGCTGCTGCTGCAACACATCAGGGTGGTACTTTAATTGCTAATTGTGGAGGTTTTTTTATTTTTATGAGATAAAATGGGGAAATCGCTATATACTGAACGAAATCCAACTAATATTGCCAGGCATATATATATATTTTTATAAATTCACATAACCAGTGTTTCATCCGTTTGTTTGGGAAGCGTGTCTCATGTTTAGCAAATGTAATCACCCTATTACATCAGACACTGTGGAATGGAATGTTAACAAGAATGAGTCAAACGGCAGTCTAGTCCATTTTAAATATGAAAATGTACATTGACGACATTATATTTTTATATTACGTGTCTCATTTGTGTTATTTCAGACCTGTTTTTTTAATCATGCGCCCCATTTTTTCCATGCTGTTTGTGGATATACTCATTTTCGTTGGACAATAAGGGAAAGCAATTGGAGTTGTCTGGATGTTGTTGCGTGGTGAGATCATTTCCAAAATGCGATCCTCATGTTAAACGCAAACACGAACTACGAGATCAACATTGGTGGGGCTTCAGTAACTGATGGACTACAGTGTCTACTTCGGATTTCTGTTGTATGGACGGTTTTCCCTTCAATATGACAATTGTTTATCATGTTTGACATGATATTTCCGCGATGATTGTGGTTGGCCAGTTAATGGTCTGCACTTGCAGTGGATGGTATGACAGATGATCAGGTACTTTTGTGGATTTGAGATAAGACGCATTTCCATTTTGAACACAAACATGAGAAAACAATGTGCTATATTGAATGCACACAGAATGCAATGAAAAATATATATAATTTTTTTTTTAAATATTAAAAAAAAAACAACAGAAGAAAACATGATTTTCTATGCCACATTCTTACTTGTAGCAATGTCACTCGTGCCATCTTTATTTCAGTGACCAAGGGTTTGAATATCCTGGGTTTAAATTCAGAATACAGTGGTTTTAATCCAGAGGGGCAAAGTGGCTTTAATCCAGGGGGGTAAAGTGGCTTTAATCCAGGGGGGCACAGTGGCTTTAATCCAGGGGGGCACAGTGGCTTTAATCCAGGGGGGCACAGTGGCTCTAATCCAGGGGGGCACAGTGGCTTTAATCCACGGAGACACAGTGGCTCTAATCCAGGGGCGTACAGTGGCTTTAATACAGGGAGACACAGTGGCTTTAATCCACGGGGGCACAGTGGCTTTAATCCATGGAGGCACAGTGGCTTTAATACAGGGACACACAGTGGCTTTAATCCACGGGGGCACAGTGGTTTTAATTCACGGGGGCACAGTGGCTTTAATCCACGGGAGCACAGTGGCTTTAATACAGGGACGCACAGTGGCTTTAATACAGGGACGCACAGTGGCTTTAATACAGGGACGCACAGTGGCTTTAATCCACGGGGGCACAGTGGCTTTAATCCACGGGGGCACAGTGGCTTTAATCCACGGGGGCACAGTGGCTTTAATCCAGGGGGGCACAGTGGCTTTAATCCATGGAGGCACAGTGGCTTTAATACAGGGACGCACAGTGGCTTTAATCCACGGGGACACAGTGGCTTTAATCCACGGGGACACAGTGGCTTTAATACAGGTAGACACAGTGGCTTAGTGGTTAGCACGTTTGTGTGGTTTGCCTTGCACCTCTGTGGCTGGCGGTTCGAATCCCATCACCACTCTGTGCAAAAACTCCCTGAGACACCGGACAGTGTGAAAGTAAAGGGAAGTTCATTGTGGTTTTTCTACCAAGTTGGTTTAGTTGAACTGCAGTAATCAGATGAGGACCGGTTCCGCTCCTTCCTCACATCGTCTCAGGGAGTTTTTCCTCGCCACCATCGCCTCTGGCTCGCTCATATCCTGAATGAATATATTTCTGTAAAGCTCCTCTGTGACAGTGTCAGTAGTTAAAAGTGCAATACAAATACAAGTGAATTGAACTGAATGTGGACTTTTACTTGACTCAGCTCTAACGACTATTTCAGGTCTCTTGAATTTATTTCTTTTTAAATGATTATTTTTGTAAGTTATGCTCTTTAGTGGCATCTTTGTGCCTGCTGCTTCCATTTCTGAATGACCTTCTGTTCACTGCATGCAATTCTACTCCCAAAACTACTTAAAGGGTTTACTCCGTTATCATGCCTTGCATAATACTTAATAAGTCATAAAACACCTTAAATAAGGAATAACAGGATTTTATATTTACACACACACACACACACACACACACACCCACACAATAAATCCACACTCTGACTTGAGAATGTACCAGTGATGTGGTATAATAAGTTAATAACTGCTAACTTTAATGTTGCAACAGGTTTTCATTCAGATTTAAAAATATATAATTCAGTCTTTTTGACCAGTTTCAAAAGTAAGGCCCCCCCCCCAAATAACCAGAGATGCTGCAAACATTTGCACTCAGAAAGTTTTATATTCCGTTTATATAAAAGAAAACGTCTCTGCTTGAAGACCTTACCTGCTCCTTGTGTCCTTGTACCTGGCACTGCAATCTAATGATTAATGCGTAGGACAAATACTCATTTTAATTTAAAAGGAGCTACAAAATAAAAACAAAGCATTATAATCACAAATGCCCAATTATCACCCTCACTCGGAGCATTAACATTTCGCGTGTCGCTTTGGAAAACTAGCTGGCGATGCAGAATGGAAATGTTTGATGGGGAAATAATAATAAAGAAAAAAATTATATAAGCGCAAACCAGCATGAAGGCTGCGCTGCATAATTCATGCGCTACTCCTTTTAGAAATGGCAAATTCATCAGTACAATAGCACCTGACAGAGGAACCGCTCTGTCTCCGTTCACCTTCCCGAGCTCGCCCTTTCCACGCCTTAAACATCAGCATGCCTCCATCAGAGACCCACGATGCACTGCAGCATGGCAACTACGGCAGGAGTGAATGCACTGCGAGCGGATTTATCATGACAACTTGACTTTATTGTGACCTTTAATGATATGTTCTTGCCAGGCCAGAAAAAAAAAAAATACAGCCTGGAGAGACGAGCAAGCCGATTCTGACAATTAGGAGCAATTCTTTGTTCTGATATTAGGCCCAATCAGAAGTAAGGGGTCAGAGAGCAAACAGTGTTATATTTTCCCCGGACTGCATGGAGATTTGTAAGTTTTGTTAAAGCTGGGATATTAGTCAGAGTTGTAACCAAGATAAACATGTTTGTGAGGCCCACGCTGCAGAAATGTGGCCCACACGTCCATGACTACAGCACACAGACGCCCACGGTGAAAGCTGAACCGAACGCATCACGTCCACGCAACTGAAACACTCAAACCCAGACGAAGATTATTTCCATGAGGCCACTTTCCTGAGTGCTTCCTTGTTGTTTGGCCTTCGCATACAGTACAGCTCTGTATATAGTGAAAAAAGCAGCACCTGGCCATGACAGCTCTCTCTTTCCCCATCTTCTCTTCATCTGCTTTCATCTCCAGCTGGAGAACTTTCTCTCTTCTCATCCTTGTTCTCACTCTTACGAGCCTCTTATCAAAGCACATTGTCTATGACCCCTCCAGCACCCACTAGAAACAATGAAGCATTTTTCTTCACAGCCATATGCACATCGGCAACGGAAGCAGTTGTTCTCCGACAGTGACTACGTTTCCGAGCACATCAATATTCTGATTAAAGTCTATATTCGGGGTTGCAGCCATATTCCAAATACAATGTTTATAAGCATACAAGCATCAGAATAGTCCTGTATACATGGTTGTTGGACTGTAAGTATGCCCGAGTTGCCATTCCTAAATATTCCTAAATAAGGGCGGCTGTGGCTCAGTCGGTAGAGTGGGTTGTCCACTAATCGTAGGGTTGGCGGTTCGAATCCCGGCCCAGGTGCTCCCATGCCGAAGTGTCCTTGGGCAAGACACTGAACCCTAAGTTGCCCCCGATGGCAAGCTAGCACCTTGCATGGCAGCTCTGCTCCCATTGGTGTGTGAGTGTGCTCTCATTTGTAAGTTTTTTTGGATAAAAGCGACTGCTAAATGAATAAATGTAATGTAAATGTAAATACCTAGCCTACAGCGAAGCGCCCACAATTCCTTGCGGCCTGAGCAAGCGCATGTATCTGCTTTCAGTGGATTTTCTGAATAAGGTGTTTACATGCAACATGTTTCTGATTAAAACAGGCATATTCCAGGGGTGGGAATCAGGATATGGTCTTAATCTGAACCGGGCAACCGGACTGTGGCGTTTACATGTCTCGATACAAATTAGACTACTGCCAAATTCTGATTAATATTCTGATTAACCCACTAACCCTGTAAAGGTGAAAAACCAACTTGCCCGTCCCGTAAGGACGATATACTGGTTTGGCCGTCTATACCAAATACCCGTAAGGCCGATATAGCGGCTTTACAGTGTAAACGTTATCCCCGTAACGCCGGTATACCTGCATTACTCTGCTATGATTCCTTACTTATTCAATTATTATTTTTTGACCCGGAAGGTTGATGACGTCACAACGTTATTACGCCGTCATTCCGATGAAGATGATCCAAGCGTGAATGCTGTTGCTAAATGTTAAAATGCATTAATTCAAAGGCATTGACCACGCTGACGCTCGTATGGTACTTCTAAATGAGTATAAGGATTTTAGCGAGCATTTTTCATAATTTCTCTAGTTAAGAATTGTGCTCCAAGTGGAGTAAAAACACTGAACTGCTTCATTTTCAAAGTCATATTACACAAATACATTATTATAAGTTGTTTTAAGGCCTAAAAATGTTAAAATTAAAATGTTGATTTTGGGGCCAATTTTGGCCCGGGATCTCAGGGTCAGCACGCTGTTTCTATGGGGATTAAAGGGTTGTGGGACATAATACTGTGGGAACTACTAATATTGATGTGCATGTAAACGTAGTTAGTGACACCGTCGGAATATCGACCAATAACTTACATTTTTCTTATTAAGAAGCGTGAGATACAAAGTACAAAGGAAATGTTTCACTATCAAATATATATTTAAAGGTCCATGTTTGACCATGGTGTCAAACTAACTATGTGTTATGCAACAAATTTGCTTGTATTTCCTCATTTGTAAATCGCTTTGGATAAAAAAACGTCTGCTAAATACATTAAATGTCAATGTAAATCCAACTTTTTGGTCAAAAGCAGATTTTCCGTTTCATCCCGTTTTTGCAGACTGACACACGCTCGTTTGTGTCATCTTTTCTGTAGAGCTGTTTCAGATGAAATTCCTTCATTAAGAAGGAATAAACTGACAACTTCGCTGGTGAGGATTATTTGATGCTTTGTAAACACTCCGTTTGCACTCGGAGTTTCAAAATTCTCCCATTCTGATGTGACGAGGAATGCTCAAACTGAGCAAAACGCTAACTCTGGAATGCATCAACTCTCATTGTAATGTCAAGCAAAGGTCATTTTACATTTCCATTTATTCATTTAGCAGACGCTTTTATCCAAAGCGACTTACAAATGAGACACACTCACACACCAATGGTAGCAGAGCTGCATGCAAGGTGCTAGCTTGCCATCGGGGGCAACTTAGGGTTCAGTGTCTTGCCCAAGGACACTTCGGCATGGGATCACCCGGGCCGGGATTCGAACCACCAACCCTACGATTAGCGGATTAGTGGACAACCCGCTCTACCGACTGAGCCATAGCCGCCCAATAATAAATATATTGCATTAAAACGGCATGGATTTTATTTGAGTTTTTAAACTTAAGACTAATTTCTAAATCTTTCTAATCCTTGACTGTCTGGCTGCAAAGATCGTGTTGTGTAATGAGCCAGTTTAATAAATGCGGTGGTAAACACAGTCAGTCTGCCTCAAGATGTCTCAAACCTTGCTAGCTAAGTGTGATTTCCTCACACAGTGAATGTCACGCTTTCATCAAGTTGTTAGATAGTTACGTGCCGTAGCAAAATAGACATAAGCCTAATCGATTCGGTTGTGATCAGATACCAGCTGTCCAAATGTCTGAGGTGCTTGTGTGCTACAATCAGATTGAAAGCTTTCAATGCTAAAGCTTTTTTTTTTTTTAAACTTCACGAGGTATCCAGAAAACGGTCCAATGCTAAAACTTTACTTACGGTTGAGATACAAGCAAAGGATAAACATTTTCCAGTTCAACCAAGTCTGTAATTTTCACAAGAATATATAGTAAGAAAAGTTGAGATGTTACCATGTGAAAGTTTTTCCCCAGGCTGCCTCACATATACATGCAATCACTGTCCACATTATATGGAACACCTGTAGAATGAAGGTGGCATGGGTGTTGGTACCAGATTAGTTGCTTGGAGTATTTCAGAAACTGCTTACAGTGGGGGAAAAAAGTATTTGACCCCCTGCTGATTTTGTATGTTTGCCCACTGACAAAGAAATGATCAGTCTATAATTTTAATGGTAGGTTTATTTGAACAGTGAGAGACAGAATAACAACAAAAATAATCCAGAAAAACGCATGTAAAAATGTTATAAATTGATTTGCATTTTAATGAGGGAAATATTTATTTGACCCCCTCTGCAAAACATGACTTAGTACTTGGTAATGACTTAGTAATTACTATATCCTAGTGGAAGTGACTATATCCTAGGGAAAGTGACTATATCCTAGGGAAAGTGACTATATCCTAGGGAAAGTGACTATATCCGAGTGGAAGTGACTATATCCTTGGGAAAGTGACTATATCCTTGGGAAAGTGACTATATCCTAGGGAAAGTGACTATATCCTAGGGAAAGTGACTATATCCTAGTGGAAGTGACTATATCCTAGTGGAAGTGACTATATCCTAGTGGAAGTGACTATATCCTAGTGGAAGCTCGAACACATCTGGCCACTTTCCTCTGACCTTTCTTATCAGCGAGAAGTTTCCACCCACAGAACTATTACTGCTATGTGTGAACATTTCCCCAAAACCCTTGACCTGTATCTTCAAGATTTTTTGCATTGAGCTTCTGCCACATGATTTGTCTGCATGATTGATAACTACATGCACGTACAAGTGTTCCTAATATAATGAACAGTGAGAGTATACGTAATGTAGATCTGTAAAATAAACTGCCACAGTATATGACCCAAGGATTGTGGACACCTGCCCATCACACCTATATGTTGCCACATCAAAGTGTGTGTGGTCGTTTGGGTATTACCGAATTAGCAATATTATGTTAACGTTAAACAATGTTAATTGTTTTTCTTTCCGCTGATCAAAAAAATCGAAAATGACCCTGTGATAAAATAGCAGACAGTAAACACTGTTACAGTGTTCATCATCTGAGCATGCGAGCTACGGTGAATGTAAAGTCGGTGTAGCAGAAACTCACTGAATGGGCAGTACGAGGGTGCTGGGCTGAACCTTCGGCCTCCTCTTCGACGATGCGCCGATCTGATTGGCCGAGCGCTTGAGTGACTGCTGGTTTAACAGGCTGGACGCCAAACCTGCATGATACTGTAACTGAAAGAGCCAAAGACAAGAGATTCAGTTTTACATTCGTGATCGAAGAACTTGTGTACAGCCATTTAAAACAAACAGAATGGCTCTGGTACAAAGTGCCACCAATGTCTCAGTGCATCACTGTATGAAGAATGGAAGATGAGTAAAATAAATACGAGTATAAAGAAAGATAAACATAACGAATGGCACAATGGCATCGGACAGCTCAAAGGCATCTGATAGCTCAATGAAATGAAATGCTCAAACACAAAAAGATTGAAGCCCGACAACGCCACAACCATCCATAAGCGTCAATGGAGTACAATAATAAGTGCTTGTATGAGGAAGGGGGTAAGATAGCGCTTTCTTGATAAGATGCACATGCCAGACTTCACCCTCTCCAGTTAGAAGCTGTCGTGCGATAGGGAAGACGCTAGCTGGTGACAAAATTGGGAGAAAACACATGGGAGAAGACGCATATCCTACACAGGGTTGCGAGGAGCCTGGAGCCTATCCAAGGGAACTTGGGGCACAAGGCGGGGGACACCCTGGACAGGGTGCCAACTCGTCACAGGACACAATCACATGCACAATCACTCACACACTTTGGACAATTTGGAAATGCCAATCAACCTACAATGCATGTCTTTACACTGGGGGAGGAAACCATGGGGAGAACATGCAAAGTCTGTGCAAGCAACCCCCAACCCTGGAGATGCATGGGCTAACAGACTAACCACTACGCCACTGTGCACCTTACATAAGACTATTATACATCATAGGCATGAGAATCGGTTAAATTAATATGGTGGTTTCGTCAAAATATCAGCGATGTGACATGACGTGTACCTGATAATCAAAGGGCTGCAGAAGAGGAAATTGTGTTTTATTTCATTTGCTTAGAATTGTTTTGGTTGTGCCATGTTGTGATCCAGCGAGAAGTGTTGCCACCTCACAGCTCCAGGATTCCCAGGATCGATTCTCCAGGATTCCTCAGGTTACTCTTTGTGAGCTTCACATGTTCTCTCTGTGCCCATGAGGGTTTCCTCCTATCTTCCATACACATACAGGTACATGAACTCCAGGTGTGAATGTGCGTTTTCATGGTTCCCGGTGATGGACTGGCTTCCTGTCCAGGGTGTATTCCTGTTTGGTGACCAGTGTTCCCAGGATAAGCTGTGGATCTACCGTGAACCTGACCAAGATGATGTGGTTACTGAAGATGAATGAAAGAATCCTGATGGCAAATGATGCTGCAAATTGCGGTACAATACCTCGATGATTAGTATGCTACGGAGTAGAACAAACTATTGTTCTGTTACTACCCGTACTGGCACTTCTTTCAATTCGGTTTCTCTCTCTACCTCTTTCTATCACTCTTCCAGACAAGTCTAACGGGGTGATCACGGTGTCTTTGATGTCGCGTCTGCTCCCCGAAGCATGTCAGCAGATTTCTTGCTCAAGTGACGAAACGGCGTGAAAGCTATCAGCTCTCCAGAACGCACAGGTGTAACGCTGTGTCACTCCGCTGTCAGGAGTGGTGCTGATGGATGTGACAGGATGCTGGACGCCAACCATCTGTCAGTCCAGGCTCTCAATCAGATACCGCTGGTGATATCTCGCAGTGGAACGCTACCCGGCCTCTGGATTCACACCAGGAAAAACTTGAGTACGTTGTCTACGTGCTGCAATTAAAACCAAGAACTGGGAAACATTTACTGATGAAATAAATCCTGCAAATTGAGCGATGAAAACATGTTGTCTCATGTTTTTGGGTGAAGCGAGTGAGGTTTTGATCAAATCTCCCCCGTTTAGGGATCGGTCATGTTAGAACTAACGCTCCAACACCTCATTAATCGCCATTAAAATATTCCTCCTATTGAGCCAATTAGCCGTGTTCGGAGGCTGTGGAGCGACGTTCTGTGAGGGAGAAGCAGACGGCGCAGCACTCCCCCTCTTTTAATTTGGCGCACCAAAGCATCTGCGTTAACGGGATATTGTTTTAATTATGCACACCCTGTTTTCACGGCTAATGAGGCACGCTTATAAATACCCAGATCCTGAAAAATTTAATGCGGCAGTTAAGGAGATGTGCAAAAAGTGAATAAAAATAAATAAGCATAAATACGTCATTCAAAAATGCGGTCATGGTGGACAATATATGTTGGATGGGGGGGGGGGGGAA
>JAFFST010050039.1:69930-83022 GCA_022414735.1 Noturus placidus
TTAAAGGTTTCAGAGAAACAGGGCTGAATACTTTTCATGTCAACAATTCATAATAATAATAATAATAATAATAATAATAATGTCATAATAATGTCAATAATTCATGACAACAATCCCAGTTAGATTCATTTCCAGTACCACTGCAAGATGTGGGACAGTTCCGGGTAAGGTTGGGGGTGTTATTGAATATTTATGCCAAACATTGTATATGGATTCTCTCCACAAAAATAAATAAATAAATAAATAAATAAATAAATAAATAAATAAATAAATAAATAAACAAAAAAGAATCACACTTTCCATGCAGTCTTCGTTAAAAATCGATCAATCTGGCAACCCATGAGATATTGGACATTAAACCTGTATATATTCATTGGAGAATGTAGGTGTTATGTAGATTATTTAGAAATCAAGTACGTCTGCTGTATCGTACATAGTTTTATCTTAATTATAGTGCAGCGTGTCACTTTTATGGCTATAACAACAACTCAAACACTCCAAAACACTCTTAAAACACCAGAACACTGTCGGTTACAAGAGTTGTGATGAACTCACGTCAAGTCACGATTCACCGCCTGCAAGTTGTCCTGGAAATCCGTAATAAACACCTTTTCTCGTCCTTCAAGCGTTTCTTTATTCTTCATTCCATCTTTCAGTGAGTCAAACACTCTGGTTACACTCGATCTGAGCGCCTGGATGGCGTTAATCGCTTGAGAAAAAGCTTCTAAATTCACACCGACATTCATAACATCCGCCATGGCTGTTGTTTCAGCAGCTAAACCCGTCGCACAGATGACGTCAGAGTCGCGCCGACTCACCTGGGAGTTGTAGTTTCAACGCGAGTTGCTCTTTCTTTCCCTCGCTGTGCTCAGTAAACACGTGATTTGTTACAGTCCAGCCTGGGGACGTTTTAGCATTAGTTCAAATCAACAATTTCCTTCAACAATCAATAACAAAAATCAGTTAAAAAGATCAAATATTAAATATCGGATTCATGACGTCTCACAACAAACTTCAGCATGATGGTGTCATTTACATTTATTCATTTAGCGACTTACAAGAGCACACTCATACACCAATGGTAGCAGAGCTGCATGCAAGGTGCTAGCTTGTCATTGGGGGCAACTTAGGGTTCAGTGTCTTGCCCAAGGACACTTCAGCATGGGATCACCCGGGCCGGGATTCGAACCGCCAACCCTACAATTAGTGGATTTGTGGACAACCCGCTCTACCCACTGAGCCACAGCCTACAGGAGCTCCAGGATTCCCATTTTGATTCTGAGCTTGGGTTCCTGTTTTTGTGGAGTCTTTGTGCATGGCTGTTTTCTTGCCTTGTAGATGTGAGGTTCCTATAGGTTCTTGGGTGTCCTTCCACCTCCCAATCACATCGTGAATTCCCCCAGGTGGGAAGCTCTTTATGTTGGTCAGGGAGATCTGGAGCCAATCCTGGGAACACTGGACACAGGTGATGGATCATTCATCTTTCAATATGGATCATTTATACCCAGCACCTGTTAGAGTTACAAACTCAAGGAAAGAATCTGGAGGAAACCCATACATTTACATTTCTTCATTTATCCAAAGTGACTTACTAATGGGTGCATACTCATATACCAATGATAGCAGAGCTTCCATGCAAGGACACTTCGGCATGGGATTACCTGGGCCGGGATTCGAACCACCAACCCCACGATTAGTGGACAACCCGCTCTACCGACTGAGCCACAGCCGCCTATAGAAAGTGAACTTGTGAATCTCAGCAGGATCAAACCTGGGACCCTGGTTTCTTTGTAGAACTATAGTTTCTATGCAGAACTATATACTACAGATGGTTTTCCTATATGAATGGCTCCAAGTAGAACTCTTTTTGGAAGCTAATTATCCAATGAACCCTTAAAGAACCCTTTTAAAGAAGAGACAAAGGTGTATTGTACCTTTATTAAATGAATTTATATTATATAACTGGAATTTTTATTATATCATGTAGGGGCTCATATCCATCCACATGTCAGCTTCCTAAATGTTATTAATTTTTGCATCTGAAAATTTCATATGGCATAAAAGAAATGGGTTTAACTTCTTTACTTCATGAAAACTAGCTTTGCTTCCACCCACGCACCCCCTCCCCCTAAGAGTCTTTATTTAAAATCAATAGAGTACAACTATGCTGAGAGTCAATAACAGCTCTTAATGTTCTCTTATAGCACTGCAAATGCTACAGTATAATACGGTATAATGTTTTACTTACTAATCTATCTTGCATGGAAGTGTACAATTATATTCTTGTTATTTTCCTAAATTATTCATTTACAAAATTATTGTAAATAATTTGGGTGGAGGGGCATGATGGTGGTGCATAGGGGGGTGGGGGGGTGCATTATCACATTTAATACCATGTGTAAAATTGCATGTGAAAATAAATTAATGATGAAAAAAACGTGTACAAATTAATGACTCATTATGTAAAAATTATTTGAAAAAGGAATCATTTGTAAGAATCAGATGTGAAAATAAATGAATCATATGTAAATATTATGTGAAAATGAATCATAGGTAGCAATCGTGTAAAATAATGAATGTAAAAATCACTTCAAATGAATCATATGTAAGAATCACATGTAAAAAAAAAATAACCAAATCAAATGTAAATACCATGTGAAAGATGAATCATGAATATAAAAGAATCACATGTGAAAAAAAAGATCATGTGAAAAATGTATCCATCCATCCATCTTCTATACCGCTTATCCTTCAGGGTCATGGGGAACCTGTAGCCTATTCCAGAGAGCATCGGGCACAAGGCGGGGGACAATCCAAAACAGGGCACAATCACATACACATTCACACACCCATTCATACACTATGGGCACTTTGGACATGCCAATCAGCCTACCATGGATGTCTCTGGACTGGGGGAGGAAACCCCCGTAGCATGGGGAGGACAAGCAAACTCCACAAACACAGGGTGGAGGTGGGAATTGAACCCCCAACCTTGGGGGTATGAGGTGAATGTGCTAACCACCATGTGCCCTGAATCATATTTAAGAATCCCATGTGAAAATAAATTATTCATATGTTCAAAAACAAATAAATCACGTGTAAGAAACACATGTGCAAATGAGAAACCATACATAAAAATCACATGAAGAATGAATCATGTGTAAGAATCATATGTGAAACCATACAAATCATATGCTAAAAGTATTGTAAAAATGAATCATGTGCAAGAATCACACGCACAAATGAGAAACCATATGTAAAAATCACACAAAAAAATGAATCATGTGTAAGAATCACACACGCAAATGAGAAACCATATGTAATAATCACACAAAAAATTAATCGTGTGTAAGAATCATATGTGAAAACAAACGAGTCATATGCTAAAAGTATTGTAAAAATGAATCATGTGTAAGAATCATATGTGAAAACAAACGAGTCATATGCTAAAAGTATTGTAAAAATGAATCATGTGTAAGAATCACACGCGCAAATGAGAAACCATTTGTAAAAATCACATGAAGAATGAATCATGTGTAAGAATCATATGTGAAAACAAACGAGTCATATGCTAAAAGTATTGTAAAAATGAATCATGTGTAAGAATCATATGTGAAAACAAACGAGTCATATGCTAAAAGTATTGTAAAAATGAATCATGTGTAAGAATCACACACGCAAATGAGAAACCATATGTAATAATCACACAAAAAATTAATCGTGTGTAAGAATCATATGTGAAAACAAATGAATCCTGTGCTAAAAGTATTGTAAAAATGAATCATGTGTAAGAATCACACGCGCAAATGAGAAACCATTTGTAAAAATCACATGTAAAAATGAATCATGTGTAAGAATCATATGTGAAAACAAACGAGTCATATGCTAAAAGTATTGTAAAAATGAATCATGTGTAAGAATCATATGTGAAAACAAATGAGTCATATGCTAAAAGTATTGTAAAAATGAATCATGTGTAAGAATCACACGCGCAAATGAGAAACCATTTGTAAAAATCACATGAAGAATGAATCATGTGTAAGAATCATACGTGAAAACAAACGGGTCATATGCTAAAAGTATTGTAAAAATGAATCATGTGTAAGAATCATATGTGAAAACAAACGAGTCATATGCTAAAAGTATTGTAAAAATGAATCATGTGTAAGAATCACACACGCAAATGAGAAACCATATGTAATAATCACACAAAAAATGATTTGTGTGTAAGAATCACACGCGCAAATGCATGAATCATATGAAATGAAACAGTTATAAGAGTAAAAAACACGTACACTCCGTATGAAAAAAGTGCTTCAAAAACCCCTGGTGTAACTATCCCATGTGATCATTCACATGTAAAGCTCATTCTCTTCACATTAGGTGTGCATCCTCACTGTACCCTACACAAACAGAGAAATCATTCACACTCATGGCTGTGCTCTTTGATTTCAGCTGCTTTCAGTGCAGGGATGTGAGATTTGTCTGTGGCCCTTTAAACAGGGCGGGATGCCTGATCTTCCACTGGGACGCTTCCAGGCTTCCAGCCGGCAGATAAACTTTGCGTCCTGAGCCAGGAAGGCTAGACTGTAAGGTAGACAGCACACGGATGTGGACTTACTTTCAAAGCCCTACAAAGAAGAAGAAAAGAAAAAAAAAAAAGCCATGTGAGACTCAGGACCAGGCTTCAGACGAAGACCGTTTGATAAGATTGCAGGCTTGAGCAGCATCAGATGCAGTGAGAGAAAGGGGGCAGAAGAAGAAGAAGAAGAAGAAGAGGAGGAGAACGAGGAGGAAGAAGAAGAGGAGGAGGATGGAGAGATCAGAAGCGGGTGGGATGCTCCTGCGTAACGCGAGCGCTGTCTGTCCTTGAGCGCACATGCAGGACGGAAACAATATTTAAAACACACACACACACACACACACACACACACACACACACACACATTTTATATGCAAGAGGATTTGTGCTGCAGATTTGCGCAGAGAATTTGAGCGCTCCTGGGAAGGGATTACGCATTATCTGAAGTTCATCCCGATGGAAGATGAAGAAGAGATGTCCTGCTTTCAATACGAGCTCAAATCGTGGAACAGAGCGCGCGTGCTCGGGAACATCATCTCCCAAGGTAAGTTTTGGGGATTTGGGGTTTGTCCTAAAGCCGTCTCCATTCACCGCGCGACCCTTTTACGCACGGTTCCATGTTTACGCGCGTTATTATTTCATCAGGACATTCTTCAAAATCACCTGGGACTCCTATTTATTTATCTATCTATCTATCTATCTATCTATCTATCTATCTATCTATCTATCTATCTATCTATCTATCTATTTATTTATTTAATTAATCACTTATTTATTTATTTATTTATTTATTTATTTATCTATCTATCTATCTATCTATCCATCTATCTATCTATTCATTTATTTATTTATCTATCTATTTATCTATTTATTTATTCATTTATCTATCCATCTATTTATCTATCTATCTATTTATTTATTTATTTATTTAGCTATCTATTTATCTATTTATTTATTCATTTATCCATCCATTTATCTATCTATTTATTTATTTATTTATTTAGCTATCTATTTATCTATTTATTTATTTATTTTTTAGCGCCACAGGACTAGGGACTTTTTTTTGGAGGTTCTACTTGCAGGCACCAGGGTCTAAATTAAGTTCCTTGGAAAATATTTCCCGTCGTGAAGGTGTCCATACTCTGGAGGTGGTACTTTTCCCAAAGTTCAGGAACTTTCAGGGGTGATGCATGGGCTGATGCGTGGAACTGGAAACGGCGACTGCAATGCAAAAGTCTACTGAAAACTATCAAGTGGCTGAAACGAGCTGGGCATTGTTCATACCGAGCTCCAGTGCGGAGAGGAGCGCGTGCCCGCGCGCGCGTGCGTGCGTGCGTTCGTTCATCTCAGTCAGCTCTCATGATCAAATCCGTTTGCTTACTAGAATTAGGAGCATTCTGATCTCCCTTTACTCCCACTGCTCGTCTCTTTAGCAGAGCAATCCATCACAATCCACAGCAGCACAGCTTGACTCTTCTCCATGCTTGCTCGTGTTCTTATCAGATTTCAGAACATAATGTTTTTTTTTTGTTTTTGTTTTGTTTTTTTTTAATCTGAACCTTTATCCAAAGACTACAAAGCTCTGACTGGGAATCACTCCACCATCAGCTTAGTTTCTGCAAGACTCTAAACTTTCTATCTTGATTGTTACTGTTCAAAGGTTTGTGCCCAAATCAGAGCCCGTGACGTGGTTAGAGCAAACCGTTGGCATGTTTTGTATAGAATTGTACTTCTGATATGGTTTTGTGTCACACATCTGGTGTCCCATTTGCTCTGAGCAATGAACCGTGGGCCAGAACTGACTATGACATGAGGACCCCTTTAATACTATGCATTTAAATATGTATTTAATAAATATTCAATTCAATTCAATTTTATTTGTATAGCGCTTTTTACAACAGACATTGTCTCAAAGCAGCTTTACAGGAATATAAACACAGTACACACACAGTAAAAGTGAGAAATTATCCCAACTGAGCAAGACACTGAGTGGCGACAATGGCAAGGAAAAACTCCCTAAGATGTTTAAGAGGAAGAAACCTTGAGAGGAACCAGACTCGGAAGGGAACCCATCCTCATCTGGGTAACAACAGATATTCTTACTAAATAGTGTGCTATGTGACAATGATGCACTAGGGTGATATAGTAGGTTAGGTAGTATATGGTATAGAGTGCAGTTTGAGATGCAGACAGTGTGCTCCTTCTGTGCGATGTGAACTTTGTGCACTTTGGAGTGGTCTGGGATTTGGAACGTTCCTAGAAATAAAATGCTTTGAGAAGCTGCTTTTAAAGGCGCTCTATAAAATAAAGATTATTATTATTATTATTATTATTATTATTATTATTATTATTATTATTATTATTATTATTGTGATTACTAAACTGTACCTTTCCTTGTTGGTAGGGTAGTATAGATTTGGTACCTGTGTACCTTTAGGTTATGTAATTGCATCTTTAAAGAACATTGCATGTGTGAAGGTAAAAGATACTAAAGAGACAAAATAGTTTCATAGGATATGTTGTTTTTTTTTTAAAGTGAAGATTGTGTCTAATTTTGCTGGTTTCTTTAAAAAAAATTTTTTTTTTTATATCATTTCCCAGACAGGAAGTGAAAAAGAAGCAGCTCGAGCACCGCTCGGAAATCTGACGGACATCAACATCGGAAATTTTACAGCAAGCCTTTCAAAGTAAATGGACCGGACTCACATCCAGTTTCCATCACCGGGACACCTTGTTCAGAGACGAGTAAAGTGCCGAGAGACAAGATCCTGAGTTATGAAAGCACAGTACATTTCTTTTAATGACATTCAAATATTTCATGTTTATTCTGGCTTCTGAATAAAGCACGAATAAAGAAAACCATATGGACTTTACACAGGTGAAGAGATGTCTTCACCAGCTGTCGGATTTCTGAGCCAAATTCCGAGGTTTATAAATTCAGAAGTAAACTTTTTAGAAGTGACTTTTCGATCCTGAACCACAAGAACAGTCCAAACCCACTTTCCTTCCCGGTTTTCTTAAACGATAGACCTTGCGTAGAAAGAGAAAAAGTGAATACGCAGTGGATGATTGATCAGCGAATGAACTATGAAAGAGTCTTGGTGTCGATGCTGACAGGCTCCAGCCCTTTCACTCGCGTGCCCCACCCCAAACTCCCGGTCCTAGTCCATCCTACCGCTCCACACCATGCTCCTCCTGGTCTGCCTGTTCCTGCACTGTGTGCTCACTTCTCTGGGCCAGTATGACATCTGTAAGTCACTGGTGAGCACGGATGATGGGCCCACGTGGGAGTATTATGCGTGTCAGCCCCGACCCGCCGCCATGAAGGACTTCATGCAGATCCGAGTGGAGCCGCCGGACATCACGTGCGGAGACCCACCTGAGCGCTTCTGCACCCTGGTACACAAACACACCCACACACATGGTTGTCATAATGGCTATGACAAAAAATAGCGAATAAAATTCCTTAAAGTGAGATTAGGGATGTCGCAATCTTTTCAAAAATATCATCTCACAATAATTTCATGCTACAGAATTAACTAATCGCACGATTCAGCCTACTTTTACCTACAAAACTAGCACTAAAAACCCACGAGTGCCACTTTTAACTCAAACCTTTCAATTATGTACTTATTTGATATTTATGGAGTGTGTGAATGTGTGTTTATATTGTCCTGCTGTCCCATGCAGGGTGTATTTCCATTTTCCTGGGATATGCTCCAGATTTACAGCAACCCTGACCAGGATAAAGCAGTTACTGACGAAAAATGAATGAATACAAGAAAAAACCCAATTGGTTCGGACAAGAGTAGATTTTAATATATCACGGTGAATAATAATAGATATAAACGTACGAGTGATACCTGCGATACGGTCAGAAACGTGCACAGTGATCAAATGGATCATGATTCTGATATGTTTTGATCATATCGCCCATATTAATCATATTGACCTGCAGTCTTGAATGAATACATTCAGTTTTGAACTCACACCTACGCTTGTTTTAAATAAATAAATAAACAAACAAATAAATAAATAAATAAATAAAATCTTTACATAAATGCTGTAGGTCAGTGGTTTTTAATTCCAGGCGACTGACCTCAAGTTGCATGAAATTAGAAATACTGACAAACCTGAAAAATGCGATTTACTGGTTAGGAAACAACAAAAAAAGTTTTTGGAAAAGTTTTGAACACACAGGAGAATCTTCAACTGGCATAATTATTAATACATAACCCTAAACGTAACCCTAACCTTAACCTCAGTCACCAAAAGGAAACCTTTTGACTTTTTATTTTATTATTATTTTTTAAATTTATATTTAAACGCTGCAGTGTTTGTAAAAAAATAAATAAACAGATTTCCTCATGTGGACCAGCTAAATGTCTCCACAAGGTCAAACCTGTCAGATATTACTATCTTTGGTGTACCACAGGATACAAAACCATGACCACACACACACACACACACACACACACACACACATGAAAAATTCAGGTGTATTCAAGGAATGTAAATGAAGAATCGGTTTGCACACAGGAGATGTACTGTGTAAAAAAAAGTGTACTTGAAAAGTCCTTGAAAAACTTTGCAGCTTCATTTTGAAACATTTGTATAATTTTGTTTCACTACAATCTTAGAAAAAAAAGGGTTCCTTAAAGAATTTTTTTTTAATAAAACCCCTCTGCTGTGGGCTCAGGGACAAACCGGAGAACCCTGGAGACTATTAAATGGAATATAGTGTATGTCAAAGAGTATATTCACAAACACACACACACAAACACACACATGCATGCAAACCACAGACTAAACTTACCATCGTAAGGCCCTTATTGTGTTCACCGATGAGAACAGGGCTCATACAGACGTTTCAAAATGACATACCAGGACGTTGCAAAAGCCTTTCAGACACGTGGATATGCCAAACCTGCATTCATTACTAACGAACCCCGTTTAATGCCCTGTCTTTAATGTGTAGTCTGAATTCCCGCATGGCCTGTCATTGTGTTGTCTGTAATTGAAGGCGATTATGAGAACATAGTGATAGCAGGTATCTGCTACAGCTATCATCAGTGTCCTGTAATCTCTTTTCCTTCCTGAGCAACGGATTATAAATCGCAAACGTTCTTAATGGAAAAGCCGTGTTCACCGCAGCACCACGTGTGATATTGTGACAGCTTCGGTGCTTTGCCATGTATATGCAAGGAAAGTGAACTACACACGAGAGTCTGTTTATTAGGGAGGCGGGAGACAGACAAAAATAGCATGTGATCCTCAATGCCTAGCGCTATATTAAATGAGGAATAAAAAGTGACGGGGTGGTGTGCTGTTCAAGGAAAATATTTAATGAGGTTGAGATGCGTGTGGATGCACGCCTGATATGAAGAGGAGTTACTGTGAACATCTCAAAGTTCAAAACTTCAAATCATCTTCAAATAACATTATGTTCTGAAGTGTTATGTTCCACTTAGACAACAGCAATTTACCAACTGAATGAAACGACATGCTTTTTTTTTATCAGTTTAAAGGGTGGCTTAGCGGTTACTGATCGAAAGGTCCGGGGTTCAAGCACCGGTGCTGCCACTGTTTTGCCCTTGAGCAAGACCCTTAACCTTCTCTGCTCCAGGGGCACTGTATCATGGCTGACCAAGGGTGTAACCATGGTATGGACATTGGGGGGTCCAACAAACTGGGCGAGAGGATATGCAGGTGAATGTAACCTTAATGGTTAAAGACCGGAACTGATGTTAGCCTAGCCTACTTCGTAGGTTTGATACAAATATCAAAAAGTTAATTGACGTTCTTAAGAACAAACCAAGCCATGGTATGATGCCTTCTATATTATCTAAGATTACCTACTATTTAGGTATCTAGTTACTTACTGTCTGAACAAAAAGCTCGTATGTTCTGCTACACTTTTCTACACTTGACTGCTGTCTCCATTTCTTACAGACTGAGTGGCTAAAACAGATCAACAAACTTGTGTTGAGTATGGGCGCATCCAAGTGTACAATTCGAGGGGGTGCACACAGTTTTTTTCCTTAACAAACAGAAATAAATTAAAAAGGAATAGACATAAATAAATAGAATAGATGAAGAAAAGACAGATCCGTTGGCAGGGTTCATTAAAGGGGGACAGGACACCCCCCAAAGAATGCGTGGCTACGCCCATGGTTCTGACCCCAGCTTCCTAACATGCTGAGGTATGCGTAGAAAAGAATTTCACTGTGCTGTAATGTATACATACATTACAATAAAGACTCATTATCCTTATAGTTATATTTACTGTTATGGAAATGACAAGTTACTTCCTGTAATCACGTCCGTTACGGCAGATATAAACCGTTGTTCCCATACCGTCCTCTCTTATGAAGCTAATAAGGCCTCAGCTCTTCATGTTACCAATAAACAAACTGTTTCCACACTCCTTCCATAAACGAGACCGAAAGCTTCACCGTGTCAACGATTAGACATTTTTCTTTGTTAAATAACAACACACATTTTTCAGTTTATTATTAAGCTTAGATTACGGCGAACGTCTGCCATACAAATCCCTGTGAATTAATTATTACTATAGAAATGATAACACATCAGTACAAGTGCATTGATAGAAACCTCGTTTGTAGGACTCCTAAGGTATAAGGACGGCTGTGGCTCAGAATCCCGGCCCGGGTGACTCCACATGCCGAAGTGTCCTTGGGCAAGACACTGAACCCTAAGTTGCCCCCAATGGCAAGCTGGCAGCTCTGCTACCATTGGTGTGTGAGTGTGCTCTCATTAGTAAGTCGCTTGTAAATGTAAAAATGATATTTCTGTAAAGCTGCTTTGAGACAATGTACCATTGTAAAAAAGCGCTATACAAATTGATAATTATTATAAGTAGACGTGATAGATTGCGCACAGAGTTCACTAAAATGTGCTTTATATGTGTGAGTTCTATGTATATTTCAGGCTTGTGTAAGTATCAATGTTTCAAAGGCTATTAAAAAGTTGAGATATAGATTAACAAACAATACATTATGCATCCGTGCTCATTGTAGGCATAATTACGAAGTTGGTTCCACTAGGCACGTGTTGTGAAATTATTATTGGCTACTTTTTGGACCACCCTGCTAGATTAATGCCACTAAACCACTAGCTTGTGGTAGCATGTCCTGAGGCAAAGAAATGTGAAGTGTAAAGTCTCTGTTGTGCCTGGGGCATAGTGAGGGACTTGAATAACTTACTAAACATAGTTCCTGGGGCTAGGATTTACTCAGGCAGAGCACCCACAGTGGACAGCTATGATTTATACTTACACACTGACTTGCTGTGATAGTGTATAGTACATAGAAGCCCTGCGATTAGGACTGCCACATCGCTGTGGGGTTAACATGCTCTTTGTGTTTGTGTACCAGCTCCACATACAATACACAATCAGAAAAATAACTAACCTGTACCTTTGCTTGTTACAGTGGTGGTACCCTGAAGAATATATCTTGTTGTACCTTTTGTGTTTATCTACTACATGATGATGTGAGGGGAGAGCATGGTGGCTTAGTGGCTAGCACATTTGCTTCGCACCTCCAGGTTGGGGGTTCGATTCCCGCCGTATGTCCGTGGAGCTTGCATGTTCTCTCCGTGCTTCATGGGTTCCCTCTGGGTACTCCAGTTTCCTCCCCCAGACCAAAGACATGCATTGATTGACCGTTTCCAAATTGTTTGTAGTGTGTAAATGGGTGTGTGATTGTGAGTGTGTGTGTGTGTGCCTAGGCTGTCCAAGCCTCGTACCTTGAGTCCATTGGCTGCAGGCTCCCCACGACCCTTTGTAAGATAATCAATACAGAAAATGGATGGTGATGTGTATGTAGTATATCTTTAAATATGATTTAAGGGACATACTTGGAGAGTAATCCTGCTAGAAAAAAAAAAAACAAACAATAGAAACGATCACAGAAATTCAAATGGTTTCCACTACAAACACCATTACAACCTATCAGCTAACTATTTAAGCCATTACCATTATTGGTCCTTAATGGTATTTACTAGACATATCATGCCACCAATAGAAGGCAACAAATTACCAGTAGACACCCACAGGGACCATTACAGTTACAATAAATCCAATACAATTGTCATTATAACCCAAACCTGGAGCCTATCCCATGGAGCATGAGGCACAAGGCGGGGTACACCCTGGACAGGGTGCCAATCCATCACAGGGCACAATCACATACACATTGACACACCCATTCATACAATACGGACACTTTGGACATGCCAATCAGCCTACCATGCATGTCTTTGGATTGGGGGAGTACCTGGAGGAAACCCCTGCAGCACAGGGAGAACATGCAAACTCCGCACACACAGCACAGCGGCAGGAATCGAACCCCTGATCCTGGCGGTGTCAGCAGGGAATACTTTAAAGGTAAACAACACACACCCTTCCTGGTAATACATACACACTAAAAGTACAAATGGTGTATCCTTGAGGACTGACAAGGAAAGGTACACCCCCCCCCCCCCCC
>JAFFST010050039.1:87663-103945 GCA_022414735.1 Noturus placidus
ATATATATATATATATATACTGTATAGTTACATTTGATATATATTTTATATACTCTGGATTCCTACCCCAGTTCAAAGACATGCGTTGTAGGCTCATTTCCAAATTGTCCGTATTATGTGAATGGTTGTGTGATTGTGTCCTGCGATGGGTTGGTTACATTGTCCAGGGTGTCCAGCACCTCATGCCCCGAGTCTCCTGGGATTGTCTACAGGTTCCCCGTGACCCTGTGTAGGATGAGTGGTATGGAAAATGGAGGGATGGGATTGATTGGTTATACCCTGTCCAGGGTGTACCCTGCCTTGTGCCAGATGCTTCCTGGGATAGGCTCCAGGTACCATGTGATTCTGATGAAAAGGATAAGAGGTATATAAATGGATGGATGAGATGGATGAATGGATATATACATTGTGTGTGTATATATATATATACACACACAATGTTCTTATGCTTTGGAGAAACACTGTATCATTGCCACAATGAGTCATGAAGTGTGCATTAACCAGCTTAACACCTGTATCCAGGCTTCTTCAGAATTCGTGTCTTCAGTGTCGTCTACTGCTCTAATTCATTCCACTCCATTTCAATTTGATTTATATAGTTTTTTAATTACACACATTTTACAGAAATCTGGTTGTAAATAATGTCGCTTTCACACTGTTTTTTTTTTTTTTTTTGGGCAATTGCGCAATTGATACATAGTTTGGAAAAAAATCCTTCTTTGCAGAAGCACACTTGATGCGGACCACACCACAGTTTGGTAGGAGCGAGCCCCAGACTACCTCAGTCTGGTGTCTCAGAAAAAATACGCAAGCCTAATGAGCAAGCCAGAGGCAACAGTGGCAAGGAAAAACTCTCTAAGATGACAGAAACCTTGAGATGAACCAGTGTCAATAGGGATACTGTCCTCGTCTGCGTGACACCGCATAGTATGATTTATAAATCGTTACTCTTCTGCAGCGGAATATTATAAAGTCAAACCTAAGCGTGTTGAAAGGATGCTCAGCATGATGTGTTCCTATTGTTAATAAGAATCCTGGGATGAGTACAGGACAGTCTTTATGATTACAGCAGTTAAGACTGCTGTGAAGTCTGGAGACAGTGAAGATTTAACCCTCATTAAATAAATAAATAAATAAATAAATAAATAAATGTAACAACATGGTTTCCCGCATCCACCCTGTGTGCACTGTGTTTGTACTTTCTCCCTGTGATTCGGGGGTTTTCAGTTTCCTCCCCAGTCCAATGACATCCACTATAGACTGATTGCATTTCCAAATTGTCTGTTGTATGTATATGGGTGTGTGAATACACAGCCCTGTGATGGGCTGGCTGCACATCCAGGCTGTGCCCTGCCTTGGACCCCATGTTCCCTGGGATAGGCTCCAGGCTCGAACCTGTGAAAGATAAGCATTACAGAAAAAGAATGGATGGATTGATTAATATCCAGTTTTAGGAGCTCACGTAATGATGGCAGGCTCATGGTGTGTTTCTCAGGCCGGTATAATTAGATCGCTGTATGTTGCACGCTGAGAGGTGCTGCATGACTGCTGGCCCTGAGGGAGGTCGCGTCACTGTAATTAACTCACCTGGCAGGAGAAAAGAGGTCTACTTCATCAGATAGAGGACTGACATTGCGCAACCTGAAAATATACTGCCAACGTCCTGCTGATGACACTTTATGGTCATGTATATATATATATATATATATATATATATATATATATATATATATATATTACACTAATTTGATGAGAACATATGTGACAAAAGTGACATACTGCCAAAAGACACCTAGATATAAACAGTGTAGCACATGCTGGACATGATACACAACTCAGATGGTTTGGAGGATTTGGCAAATGCAGTGTACTGTAATTCAACTTGCGAATTCATTCATTTGGTCGGATATTATTAGTAAGTAGAGCAGGGTATCAACTTGTTTATGGTAATGTATTTTGGTGCATTTGTCTTATTCTACTAAGAATATGGAAAATCTCTACACCCTGGAAAGCTTCTTTAGAGCAATGCCATAGAAGATTCATTTTTGATTGCCAGAAGAGCCATTTGGATTCACTGAAAAACCTTTAAGTCCATGATTCTTGAAAGGTTCTTTTATGGCATCACTCTAAAGTGCCTACTGAGGCACTTTAATTTTTATGGGTTTATTAGCAGGACAGTCATGGTTTTAAAACAGTGGTTCAGGGGGAGAAACAACCTAATTTGCCCAATCCAATTTGCTATCAAGTAATAGGAGCTTACATTTCTATTCATCATCTTAAATGGGTTTTCTGTTTGCCCCGTTGGGGGAACCCTTAAAATTTCCCTAAAGGACTCTATAACAGAGGGATCAAAAAGCAACCTTTCAGCAAAGATTCCAAGTAGAACCTATTTTAGAAAATGTCCCATTTAAAACTTTATTAATGAACTGAAGGTGCTACTAAGAACTGCTATATTTCATAGATATCCACTCAACAAGAGGGCTGTCATGGGAATCCTTCAGGAATTTGAAGAACCATTTTGAGGTGCAAAGAAACTTTGAAAAGTTTTTATTATATAACCTTTAAGAGCTTGTCTTTGTGGGGGAACTCTTAACCCTTCCAGAGAACCCTTAATGAATGTTTAAGGTAATAGGTCCACTAGACTTCCATATGTTGTTTAAACATTAACACAGGTACGTCACACAGCTCCAGGGTTACTTCCCAGGGTTTGATCTTGAACTTGGGTTATTGTCAATCGGACGTTTTGCTTCCATGTGGGCACCCTGTGGGTCTTCATCCCATCTCCCAAAAGGTTGATGTGTATGATGTACTGGCGTCCCATCCAGACGGAATTCCCACCTCTCCTCCAGTGTTCTTAAGATAGGCTCCAGATCCACCATGATAACCAGGATAAAATGATCACTGAAAATGAATGAATGAACATTTCTTCAACGGACAGTCACCAGTCAAAAAAATAAATAAAAACACTATGCAGAGGAGGGGCGCACGGTGGCTTAGTGGTTAGCACGTCCGCCTCACACCTCCAGGGTCCGGGGTTCGAGTCCCGCCAGGGCCATGTGTGTGTGGAGTTTGCATGTTCTCCCCGTGTGTCGGGGGTTTCCTCCGGGTACTCCGGTTTCCTCCCCCAGTCCAAAGACATGCATGTTAGACTGATTGGCGTGTCTATAGTGTCCGTAGTGTATGAATGTGTGTGAGTGTGTATGTGATTGTGCCCTGCGATGGAGTGGCACCCTGTCCAGGGTATAACCCCGCCTTGTACCTGTTGCTTTCTGGGATAGGCTCCAGGTTCCCCCGTGACCCTGAAAAGGAGTAAGTGGTTGAAGATGGATGGATGGACTATGCAGTGGATACTGTGAAAATCTGATAATAAAGGCTCAGTTGTAATTAGAGCTATATTACTGGGTTTGACCTTGTATCTGGTTGTGTACTTAATCCAGGTCACTGGCATATGATTTAAATAGAATTGTAGGCTGCAAGCTGAGCATCAGCTGTGAGGTGAATTTCAGCTTATCAGCTAAACCGGCTGAAATAAAATTCCACGGAATGAACTGTTAAATAAACTTAACCCTTACTCTCATTTACAGTTGTGGTCATAAGTTTACACATGTGTTGCGGAATCTGCAAAATGTTAATAATAAAACTACATTTTTTTTCAAAGCAGGATCATAAAAATTGCATTTAGTTTTTTTCTTATTGCTGTCATGAATAATCTACTTCACATTGCAGATGTTTACACATAGTCCACAATAATAACTGAATTTACACAAATGAACCAGTTCAAAAGTTTACATCCTGTACGCTTGATTCTTAATACAGTGTGTCATGACCTGCATGATCGACACTGTTTTTATGTTTTGTGACAGGTTGTTTATCCTGAGCAGTTAAACTGCCCTTCCTCTACTCTTAAGAAAAACCCTCCAGGTCCTCCACAGTATCTGTTTTATGAGCATCTTCTGCATATTTGACCCATTTCAACCAGTGGCTAAATGATTTTAAGATCCATCTAAGCATCAGTGAATGTTTTCATTACCTTTTGGAATAGTACGAGTGTACCACTCCCTCAATTGTCCTCTGCGTGGAAAAGATGGATCTCAACATCATCAACAGCCACTGTCGGAAATATGCAGAACAGGCTGGAAAAGCAAAGAATGTGCAGGACCCGGAGGATTTTTCTGAAGAACAGTGCGCAGTTTAACTGCTCAGGACAAACGATAGACTCAACAGCTATCACAAAACATAAACCCAGTCATCGATTATCGAGGTAACGACACACAGTATTAAGAATCGAGCGTGTGCAAACTTTTGAACTGGCTCATTTGTGTAAATTCATTTATTATTGTGTCTTACACAATATATTGGAGTATATGCAAACATCTGTAAAGTGAAACAGCTTATTTTGGGCAATACTATATAAATATATATTTATTATATATTTATTATTCCCATTCTCACATACATGTGAGATGGGAATGTAAACTTATATTAAAAGTGCATGTAGAACATAAGGCCTTAATAGATGAATCATTAGTAGCTTCATTTACAGCACACTGATTCTTGTTTATTGAATCTATGTTAACTAGTTCTGTGTTTTGACAGCCATAGCCGCAGACTGTGTGTGTGTGTGTGTGTGTGTGTGTGTGTGTGTGTGACCACCAGAGTGCAAATGAACATATTGTCAAACACTCTGTTTTGCACCTTGTTAGCAGTGACAGGATTCCTGTCAGGCTGGTGGCTGTTGGGGTTTAGCACGAGAGCCACCTGGAGTAGCAGCTGGCCTGGATTTATTGTACTAGGTAAAGGATTGAGAAGCAAAGGTAACCTAAGGTTTGCTGTTCTAAGATTAGATTTCTGACTCAAGATCAGAGATTAAGCTTTCACTGTGTCTTGGGAGTACTGTACATTACATGCAAGCATACCGGATTGCTTTTATACTGTAAGAACTATTGCATAAAAAAAACTTTCAATATTGTCTTACTTAAAGTGCTTCTGTTATTCATTCCAAAGCGCGGTTAAATTCTTGATTGTGATTGGTCAGAAGCTCTCAGGTGTGTAGTAATGCGCAAGATTTACCACATTAGCATTTCTATAGTAACAACTCATTCACTTTGACCTGTTTGTCAATTGGTCTGCATAAATTAAGCCTAGCAATAAGAGAATAATATAATTGCTGTTTAACAAAGAAAAATGGATGCATTGCTCTGGTGAAGCTTTCTGTAAAGAGACATTAAACATTCATGAAAGAAGACTGTAGTCAGCGTCCGTGCATTAATGTAACCATTAAGTTACAAGCTGAATTTTTTCTTATTATTACCTTCAAGTGAAAGAGGAAAACAGAAATGCTGGTAAGGAACCCTCTGTTTATAGCTGTTATAATGAAAGTGATAACTGGTGCTAACTTGTTTCATGGAAGTGCCTTATGGGAATATTTCAGGACATGCTGTTGTTGGAAAACAATCAACTTTGGTAACAGTATCACCTCATCAATGATTATTTTCTTACACCATGTTGTATTTTATTCGTTAATAATAATGACATTTCGGTTACAAAGACTGTCCTAAATTTTAACCTCAGCATACACTATGTTTGGTCTATACAGGATATTTTAGATGTGTCTTCTAACTCTGTAGAATGCCGATATATCTGAGGTACAAATGTATTAAGGGGTAAGCGTGACCACATGACTGTCCATCGGCTAATCCATTCCATTTCTATGTCATTAAAACACTGGGGCAAATGTGTCCAGCCTTCACAACTATACTAATGACAGGGTCTTTAAAAATGGGACAAAGTTAATCTAGTGTTTAGCAGTATAATCCAACAATCCACTAACTGCCATGAAAGACAGAAAGACAGGCCTGTTCTTAAAGCAGGGTGACATATTTAGGATTAGAATTGGACTTTTACAGCATGTTCACACTCACTAAATGTGTGCTCAGTGGACCTGATTGTTTCACTCCTCTGTTTACTAATAGATATTTCATTGCTGTGGACCATTCAGTTTCTGAATTTTACAGCAATATATCATTGACCATTTTTAAATTCTATGCTGTTTATTTTCATCTAAAGTATTTGCAATATATCTATAAATATATACCTATTTCAGAAATAGACAAAAAAAAAAAACAACACACACACACACACACACACACACACACACACACACACACACACACACACACATATTGGAATATTTGGGGATCCTCTTGATTGTAGGCAGGGCGGCTGTGGCTCAGTCGGTAGAGCGGGTTGTCCGTTAATCATAGGGTTGAGGGTTCAATTCCCGGCCCACATGACTTCACATGACAAGACACTGAACCCTAAGTTGCTCCGGACGGCAAACTAGTGCCTTGCATGCTAGCTTTGCAGCTATTGGTGTGTGTGTGTGTGTGTGTGTGTGTGTGTATGTGAATGAGAAGCAGTGTAAAGCAATTTATAGAACTGCTAAGGATAAAAAAGTGCTATATAAGCGCAGACATTTAGGTGTGTGTTTTTCATTTTATATTTACCCCCCAAAAAATCCACAATTTTTAATCATTAAAAATAACCTACTACGCATAAATATACCCGACCATGGAATACCAGCTGTCCTGGTAGCTAACCACGGGTAAATTAGCTTGCACTTGTAACACAAGCAGAATTGTTTTCATAAACTCTTTGAAACATCAGAAAGGGTTCTCGACTAGTAGCCTATCGGAAAGCTTAAAAAAACCTCAAAGAAGCAACAAAGAGCCATTAATCTAGGAATGCATTTTGAGAAATTCACAATGTTGTTCATCACTAACATTACTTTCTAGATTGCATAGCAGGCCAGATAGCTAACCACTAGTAAACTAGCTTGCATTTCCCCCAGATTGACAAAAATGAGATTTGCTACTTGAATCTTGTTTACAATTGCCAAATTCTTAGAAAAACCTGAAAATATAGTAAAATGACAAAAACATGGCATGTTGTAGATTACTAACATTAGAATTATTAGCTAGCAATTCAGTGGCTAAGAGGTTCCATGATTGCTTCTGATGATAATTTGTTTAGTCCTAATCCATGAAGTTTGTTTAGTAGAACATGACTATCTGACCTGTAATGTCACCCTAACCTAATCAGTTTTATCCAGAAAGTCCGTGTTTAAAATATTAAAACAGTGGTTTTTCCACTAACACCAATCTATATAATCAGAATCAGCTTTCGACAAGGACCATTACAAGGTTAAGTTCTTTAGTTGTAAATTTGTACAATGCATTCTTACTGGTGTCTTCGTGCATTATCTGGATCACAGTGTTGTTCAATGTTGTTTTTGTGTTCCCGTTTTAGGAAAATCCGTACCTGTGTAGCGACGAATGTGACGCGTCCACTCCGGACCTGGCCCACCCGCCTCAGCTGATGCAGGACCGTGAACGCACTGGCCTGATCACCTACTGGCAAACGGTGACTTGGAGCCGCTTCCCAGATCCGCTGCTGGCCAACATCACACTGTCATGGAACAAGAGCCTGGAGGTGACGGACGACATCGAGATCACCTTTGAGTATGGCCGACCCACCATCATGGTGCTGGAGAAGTCGATAGACAAAGGCCGAACCTGGCATCCATACCAGTACTACGCTGATGACTGCATGGAAGCGTTTGGTATGCAGCCCAAGAGGGTGGAGAACCTTTCAGCAACCAATGTGACTCGGGTCATCTGCACCGAGCAGTACTCACGCTGGGTGGGCTCCAAGAATGAGAAGATTGTGCGCTTTGAAGTTCAGGACCGCTTTGCCATTTTTGCAGGGCCCAGGTTACTCAAAATGGACAACCTATACACACGCATGGAGAGCTTGAAAGGTTTGAGAGATTTCTTCACGTTTACTGACTTGAAGCTACGGCTGCTGAGGCCTGCGCTTGGAGGAACGTACGTACAGAGGGACAACCTGCTCAAGTACTTCTACGCCATCTCTAATATTGAGATCCTCGCTAGGTAAGATCTCACGTCATTTTATGCTCGTCACAATAGTTGTTTTTTTCTCTCCATTTTTCTCCCCCATTTGGTAAGGATGCAGGCTAACACATGAAGCTATCCAATTGCGTACTCGTCGGACGGAGAGTGCTATCTGCCCTCTTCCACATACATGACCTCACAGACTTCCATGATTGGCTAGGGTCACTGTGATTGACAGGGGATAGACAGCATGACATCCATCCCATCCAGACAGCACAGCCAATTTGGCTGGATTGGCTCCTGGACCTGAATAGCGGTAGCATCGAACTTGTGATCTTGTACCTCAATTGTTTGACAAAATATAAAATACGAAATTTAGTGAAAATCTTGGCGGTTAGGTTCACATCTGTTATCGAACTGCACATAGATATATTTCGCCTTAATGGAATAGTCCAGTGTTCTTAGCACATTTGGAATTACCACATAGCTGAGTTTTGATATATATCTCTTTACTGAAGGAAGAACAGAAAACCTTTTTACATGAAACTCACTTAAAAAATTGCAGTTGCTGGGAAGGTCAATAAACAATTTTTTATAAACAACAAAAAAAAAACAACGTTTGTACATTCTTCAATCCAGTCTCTTTTTAAGTCAAGCTCTACGTCTGTGGCGGCTGTGGCTCAGTCGGTAGAGCGGGTTGTCCACTAATCCACTAATCGTGGGGTTGGTGGTTCGAATCCCGGCCCAGGTGATCCCATGCCGAAGTGTCCTTGGGCAAGACACTGAACCCTAAGTTGCCCCCGATGGCAAGCTAGCACCTTGCATGGAAGCTCTGCTACCATTGGTGTGTGAGTGTGTCTCATTTGCAAGTCGCTTTGGATAAAAGCGTCTGCTAAATAAATAAATGTAAATGTCTGTATAATTTGTTTTTTCAGACCTGGGACTACTTTTTCAAGGGAAGGATTTGTGGTGTGGATTTGCTGTGATTAAAGCCTGAGTGCGCATAGCCACCACAATATTTACCGTATTATTACAATGTTTGAAAGATAAAAGTATAAAAGAGCACCACTCATGTTGGCCTTATCCTAATTCCTTGGAGAATATAACGCTTGTAGTTTCGAATTTGTCTCGTATATTCGCTTTAAAAAAATGCTTAGTAACAGAATTCAATAACTACACTTAGACGTCCATTATAAGTGAACTTTAAATCAATGGGTTTTCCGGTGTTTTCTCAAAACAGGGAAAAAACGTGTCAAAATAGTTTTTCTGTGATAATTGCACACACTCTGCTGATGCCAGGAATGGAAAACAGCTAAACAAAGCTGACACATTCCTTCAATATTATGTCTATAGCTATTGATCAAGACTTTTTTTTTCTTGAAGATTTAAAGTATGTGCTCAGAAGGGAAACACTTCTATTACAGTCAAAGCTGCTCTGTCCTGGATGTATATGTTAGAAAACATATACATTATGAAACTATTCGGGACGAGGGCGTCGATGCACAGCGCCAATGTCCGGTAATACAAGCCTTCAATCAATAGTTATTCTAGTATGTCAAACAGGAAATTGTTTTAACGGCGACAGCGAGAGAGCTGGTTTAAAGCAGACAAATGGACCTCACTGAAGCCTGACTGGTGTCTCAGTTCCATGATGCCTCAGTTCCATAATGACTAAGCCAGACATTGAAAATGCTAAGCTAATACCCTGCTGGAAAATTGTTCCTGGATATTTTATTCATCCAACAATATTGGGCAGCGTTTTAGCAGCGCTGAATAATGAAAAAGTCTTGGCCTCCCTGATGGGCCGGATGGTGAGAGCTACTCTAAATAGACTGCACGGAGAGCCGTGGGGTGGCGGAGCGGGGAGTACGAGTGGCGGGCACAGGGACATTTCTGTCACACAGCGGAGGCCCAGCCATACTTTCTCTGTCATGCCTCATTTCCGCTTGTCAACAAGTGTGTCGTTATAATCGCTGGTAATTATGTTAAATTGGGTATAATAACAAGGGCTAAGCATCTCTAACTGAGTAAGATCTAGTGTTACTTGTTCAAAGGGATTCAGGCTTGCTGGTCATTTTTACCACTGTGGTGTGTGTCATGGTTCCAAGATCAGATTATGTGTTCCTGATAAGAAAACTTGTCTAGTTAGGCCAGATCACTAGCCTTGGTGGAGTGCTTCTTTATATATATATATATATATATATATATATATATATATATATAAAGAAGCACTTTTATATATATAAAACAATAGAGGCTGGCTTAAAAACAAAAAAGAGAGTGGTTTCTGTGTTTTTTCTTCTACTGCTTTTGATGACATCTATGAGTGCTGTTGTAGAGCTGCCTCTTAGAGAAGTGAAGCGTAACTTTCACAAAGCATCATGCGGTACAGTGCCGCATATGTCAAGCGGCATAATGAGGCACTGTCACTCTGTGTGTGTGTGTGGTTGTGTGTGTGTGTGTGTGTGTGTGTGTAGCTCGCTCTTCACATCTCCATTTTTGCTTCAGTATTGCAGGAGAGAGTAGACTTGTGTTTCATTCCCCTGCTCTCCTGCGCGCTGCCGCGCTGCAGTCTGACATGTGATCCAGGCATAAGAGACTTAGTTCACAGACAGCAGTCCCACTGGATCAAGCCCGATTTGGAAATGCTGGAATAGCATGGGGAGCTCTTCTTCAAGCAGGCAAATATCCCAGAGACGTTGTCTTGAACCTGATTAGATCTGGAACGTGAGGAAATTAATTAGGGAAGCATTGTTCGAAAGGATCGTGTCGAATTTATGGAAAGACTTCAGCTCATTAGCTAGCTGCTTTACCATGGGACGATCTACACTTCTCGGTGTCTTATTTACTATATGTCCCCGTCTCCTTTTCTCAGTGCTGCATGAACCCTATCTCGGGCTTTGTGCAGCTGTAGTTCGTGTAATGCTACACATCAGAATCAGCAGTGGGAATATGCTGCTGATGTTGGGTGGAGTGCACAGCAGCCAGTAGTGCTGTATTGTCAAAGTGCTGAGAAATCAAATGTCTCAGGAAGCTGTCGGAGTACTGGGTTCAGATGTTTTTGCACTTGAGCTGGATAGCAAACAGAGGTCAGGTGGATACGTTGAGGAAGGTTGCTCAATG
The DNA here is from genome assembly GCA_022414735.1 of Noturus placidus. Classification (NCBI taxonomy): domain Eukaryota; kingdom Metazoa; phylum Chordata; class Actinopteri; order Siluriformes; family Ictaluridae; genus Noturus; species Noturus placidus. The sequence continues at coordinate 98,700 of JAFFST010050039.1, forward strand.
TAGCGTCATACCTGTACACGTGCATGAGAGCGTCAGACCGCTACACGTGCGCCAGAGCGTCAGACCACTACACGTGCATGAGTTTCAGACCGCTACACGTGCGCCAGAGCGCCAGACCACTACACGTGCACGAGAGTGGTAGACCGCTACACGTGCACCAGAGCGTCAGACCGCTACACGTGCACGAGAGTGGTAGACCGCTACACGTGCGCCAGAGCGCCAGACCACTACACGTGCACGAGAGTGGTAGACCGCTACACGTGCACCAGAGCGTCAGACCGCTACACGTGCACGAGAGTGGTAGACCGCTACACGTGCGCCAGAGCGCCAGACCACTACACGTGCACGAGAGTGGTAGACCGCTACACGTGCACCAGAGCGTCAGACCGCTACACGTGCACGAGAGTGGTAGACCGCTACACGTGCGCCAGAGCGCCAGACCACTACACGTGCACGAGAGTGGTAGACCGCTACACGTGCACCAGAGCGTCAGACCGCTACACGTGTGCCAGAGTGTCAGACCGCTACATGTACACAAGAGCGTTAGACCGCTTCACATGCGCAAGCACGTCAGACTACTACATGTGCATAAGAGCGTCAGACCACTCACGTGCACGAGAGCGTCATACCGCTACACGTGCGCCAGAGCGTCAGACTACTACACGTGCACAAGAGCGTCAGACCGCTACACGTACACGAAAGCGTTAGACCGCTACACATGCGCAAGCGCGTCAGACTACTACACGTGCACAAGAGCGTCAGACCACTCACGTGCACCAGAGCGTCAGACCGCTACACGTGCGCCAGAGCATCAGACCGCTACATGTACACAAGAGCGTTAGACCGCTACACATGCGCAAGCGCGTCAGACTACTAAATGTGAACAAGAGCGTCAGACCACTCACGTGCACAAGAGCGTCATACCGCTACACGTGCGCCAGAGCGTCAGACTGCTACACGTATGCAAGAGCTTTAGTGCACAATGCAGGGTTAGACCATTTTAGTGAACAGGCTGTATGTTCTTGGAGGAAACTTGTTGAAATGATCAGACATGTGCTACAAAAGTGCAAAAACCTCGACTCAGAAGCATTCAGTGCCAGGAAAACACAGGTTGGGAATTTTCAAGTGATTTGCTGCAAACCCTTTGGACTATAAATAGCTGAAACGGAGCTGTTGTCACTTTAGCACTGATCCTATATCAGAGGTCTGATGTAGACAGCAGCCGGGCAGTCTGCGTTAAGACAGATGAATCAGCTGGAAGTGCCCGCTCTGTCTGAGAGCTGGACAGAACCATTATCCTCCCTGACCCCCTCAGTCACTTCCTCCGTCAGAATGATTTTGGAAATGTCAGACTGTCAGCACAGAAGCCTGCGTACAGAAGTTAGTCTGAGTCTTCAGGTGGAAGCCGCACCACCGTGCCTGTCTTGAGTTTCGGTTTTAATTTGCCCTGTGTGTATACGAGGCGAGCTACCTGGCAAAGGAGGCAGCGCTGAGATTGTTACGTGTTGAAGTGACAGAAAAATCCGCTCTCCGTCAACTTCTGAATGTCCCAGCGTGGGTGATGGAGAAACTTCTCTTTTCAAGAACATCAAGCCAGTGTAATCACGCTCAAACCTGCCTGCACTATATTCGTTCAGTTCTTGCTAACGTGGTCTCGTTATTGATTTGCTCTAATTCTACTGTATGTGTGTGGGTATTACTTCTCCTCACACCTCAGCTGCTACGTGCGGAATTTCCTTTGTCCTCTCCTGCACAAAGGAACGACACGTGGATTCAATTCTACCTGCACACCACAATATTTATATTGAAATGAGAGCATTTCTCTGCTAATCGGTGCTTTGATGCACCAAGCTCTCTGTCTCCTCATCTCATTTTCGCCTTAACCTCCTTCCCATCTGTCTCTTGTTCTACTCTCTGGCAAGACCGACCCGTGCGAGATACTTAACGGCAGACACTAAGCTCTCTCGGTAGCGGTAAGTGGATTAGCTGATGACTGAGTGAGCACTGAGAAAAACCCAGTGTGGATGAGTGAGGGAAAGAGCTGTTCTACTACACTGCCCCACTGTTCAGAATCTACAGAGTGGGACCGGTTAGCTCAGATCAACTCGTTCGGCCCGATCCACCGTGTCGTTTAAGATGTAAAAGCTGGAGCTTAGATTTAGTACACTTACTTTAGGGAGGCTGGTAGGTGTATTCTCTTGCTTCATGCTCTTAAAATATCTCAGGCAAAATCCAGGATCAGCGCTTATGACTAAGAACAACCTACGATCAATAGAGGAACACTTTGATACAAGATTAGTGTCTGAAAATCCGTACACATTGTGGAATTCTGACACTTTATCTTATACATAATTATGTAAACTACTGAATTTCTTCTTTTACATGTATCTCAAATACAAGTAATTGCGTCACACCTCTGGTGTTGGGGGTTCGATTCCCATCTCCGCCTTGTGTGCCCAGAGTTTGCATGTTCTCCCTGTGCTTCTGGGGGTTTCCTCAGCGTACTCTGGTGTCATCCCAAGGTCTAAATGAAAGCTGATTGGCATTTACAAATTGTCGTAGTGGGTGTGCGATTGTACCCTATTATAGGCTGGCACCCCTTCCAGGGTGTCCCCTGCTTTGTGCCCTGAGTTCCCTGGGATAGGTTCCAGGCTCCCCGTGGCCCCGTGTAGGATAAGTGGTACAGAAAATGGAAGGATGGATGGATGGAGGAATGGATATCATTCTGACTATGGTATTGGAGCATCATGGACATTTCAACAGCCGGTATCTAATGATAAACTGTCTGTTTTTCTGCAGTACATAACTATGCAACCACTTAGACAAAGCCTGGCATTCACTATGTGAGGAAATCACACTTAGCTAGCAACATTGTTGACCGACTGTTTTTACCACATTTGTTAAACTGGCTCCTTACCCAACACGATTGTTGTGAAAAGATAGCCAAGGCATGATTATAAAGTTTGTTTAAAAAAAAACAACATGTATATATATATATATATATATATATATATATATATATATATATATATATATATATATATATATGTATGAAAATATGACATATTTATTAGATGAAATATATTCATCATGAATCAAATTGACATTTGGACCTAAACCTGATTTATTCTTTTGAATGTATGGATTCTTCTAGTAAATTCTATATTGATGCCAAAGGAAAGTGAATGGATATTGAGTTGTTCTGGTGGCTGCTAATTTGCATTCATACAGTAGCCAGTCAAGTTATCATGATTGGTCGAGCCATTTCTTTACATTTTATTTTTTCATAGTTTTTGATATTACTGGTATCGAGTATTGACATCATATACCAACTGTACAAGTGTGTGCATGCTGCATTCTTTGGATATACAGTATAAACCACAATATAAACTAACTATTTATTACACAAGAGCTTCTAGAGTGTACCTTTCGCCTTAACTCAGAGTGTACCTAACACCTTTCACTTTCACCCACAGTGTACCTAACAGCTTTCACCTTACTTGGTCTGCTCAAGCATTTAGTATTGCATCTTTTTTGATCCATCTCAGCTGTCTACGTTACCAGACGAGGCATGAAAAGTCTGTTTCAACTGAACACAAAGCATTCAGAACACTGCCTGGACCACTCTCCAGTGCTCTCTACATGTGCCCTAAGTGTGTCACATGTCATTACGGGTGAATCCGAGGGCTGTTGCTGCTCCTTTCTTTCCTCATGGGTGTCTTGGTGATGTGACGAGCAGGCATGCGTGAAGGAGACCAAGCACACATGCACACACAACTGTCTGAGCAGATCAGAAATCCTCCTCCTCCTCATATTCTCTCCTGGGCCTTTCACAATTTGAGAGAGCGGGGGCTCCATCATCAGCCTGTCCTCCGAGAACTGTTACGCCAACACCTAAAGTTTGCATCCAAAGAGTGACAGAATGGATAGAGATCAGAAGCTTCCAGTCCCAATCCTCAGAGTGCGGTGCAGTACAAAGTATATTGGTTTTAATTAACTCGTTGGCGCATCCCTTGGTTATTAAGCATTTTGGAGCTGAATCAAGTGCAATGGAGCTGGAAAAATACAAAACCGGTCATTAAATGAGTGCAGCAAATGCATGCCTTGATGATACCAGATTCATTGATTCATCTTCAGCAATAAATCCAGGATTAATCCTAGTCAGGATTGTGGCAGATCCAGAACCTATCCTCTCCTGGTCTTGAGGCAGGAATACCCCCTGGATGGCCATTGTAGGGCCATCCACGTACACACATTCACACACTTAATCATACCTAGGAGCAATTTAAAGCCACCAATCACACCATTAACAGTTCAATTCTCAAGGAACCATATATAACATTCCATCAGTCTGAAGAACTATAGCGCAGCTATCAAGCCATTACAGTAATATCAGTATGTGTCCATTCATTTTGAACCAAGGAACAAATTAGATATTCTACAAATGCAAGTGCTCAGTATCTAATTAACTGGTGCCAGTCATTAGTGTGCTGTGCCATCTCATATCTAAAAAGATGGACATGACACTGATACAAACCACCTTGAGTAGACATTTACTCATTTTCCACAACCACTCTATCGGGGTTGCAGTGGATCTGGAGTCTTTAATAGGAGCACTGGGGATGATGTCGGAATACAGCTCATCGCAGGGCACTATGCACCATGGGCGTAACCACGCATTCTTTGGGGGGGGTCATGTCCCCCCATTGTTGAGTAAATACCAATCTGTCCCCCCAATATACAGTACAAAATATTTTCTATATGTCCCCATTTAATGAACCCTGCCAACGGATCTGTCTTTTCTTCATCTATTCTATTTATTTATGTCTATTCCCTTTTAATATATTTCCGTTTGTTAAGGAAAATAGGTGTGTGCCCCCCGAACCCCCCCCTCCCCCCGGGTGTACACTTGGTTGAGCCCATACTCAACACAAGGTCGTTGATACAGCAGCCAAGTGTAGAAAAGTGCAGCAGAACATACGAGTTTTTATTCAGACAGTAAGTGACTAGATACCTAAATAGTAGGTAATCTTAGCTTAGTATAGAAGGCATCATTCCATGGCTTGGTTTGTTCTTAAGAACGTCAGTTAACTGTTGATATTTGCACACCCACGAGGTAGTATAGGCTAACGTCAGTTCCGGTTTTTGACCATTAAATGGTAAATGGCGCACTTACAGTGCCTTGCGAAAGTATTCGGCCCCCTTGAACTGTTCGACCTTTTGCCACATTTCAGGCCTCAAACATA
>JAFFST010050039.1:104404-117499 GCA_022414735.1 Noturus placidus
TAACGTTTTGCATTGTTGCCAAAAAGTTTGAGCACCTTCTTCCACATGTTTGGTGTGTCTCCCAGGTGGCGTGTGGCAAACTTTAAACGACACTTTTTATGGACATCTTTGAGAAATGGCTCTTCTTGCCACACCACCATAAAGGCCAGATGCAGTATACGACTGATTGTTGTCCTATGGACAGAGTCTCCCACCTCAGCTGTAGATCTCTGCAGGTCATCCAGAGTGATCATGGGCCTCTTGGCTGCATCTCTGATCAGTCTTCTCCTTGTATGAGCTGAAAGTTTAGAGGGACGGCCGGGTCTTGGTAGATTTGCAGTGGTCTGATACTCCTTTCATTTCAATATTATCGCTTGCACAGTGCTCCTTGGGATGTTTAAAGCTTGGGAAATCTTTCTGTATCCAAATCTGGCTTTAAACTTCTTCACAACAGTATCTCGGACCTGCCTGGTGTTTTCCTTGTTCTTCATGATGCTCTCTGTGCTTTAAACGGACCTCTGAGACTATCATAGAGCAGGTCCATTTATACGGAGACTTGATTACACACAGGTGGATTCTATTTATCAACATTAGACATTTAGGTCAACATTGGATCATTCAGAGATCCTCACTGAACTTCCGGAGAGAGTTTGCTGCACTAAAAGTAAAGGGGCTGAATAATTTTGCACGCCCAATTTTTCAGTTTTTTATTTGTTGAAAAAGTTTGAAATATCCAATAAATTTCATTCCACTTCATGATTGTGTCCCACCTGTTGTTGATTCTTCACAAAAAAATACAGTTTTATATCTTTATGTTTGAGGCCTGAAATGTGGCAAAAGGTCGAACAGTTCAAGGGGGCCAAATACTTTCGCAAGGCACTGTATATAGCGCTTTTATCCAAAGCGCTTTACACTGTATCTCATTCACCCATTCACACACACTCACAACAGAGCTGCCATGTAACAGAGCTGCATGCAAGTCGTTAACTTTCCATCAGGGGCAACTTAGGGTTCAGTGACTTGCCAAGGACACATCCCAAGGACACTTCGGCATGTGACGTCACACGGGCCGGGAATCGAACCGCCAACCCTATGATTAGTGGACAACCCGCTCTACCGACTGAGCCACAGCCGCCATTAATGTTACATTCACTTCCATATCCTCCCGTCAAGTTCATAACATGGTTACGCCCTTGCTATGCACACACATTCACACATAGGACCAATTTAGAGTTGCTAAGCCAGTTGCCAGCATGTTTTTGGGAACCCAGAGGAAACCCACACAGGGTGAACATACAGTATGAAACTCCACATAGACAGTAAAACAAGCTCAGGATGGACCTGAGGACTTCCGAGCTGTTCAGTTCCATCAGGGCTGGCAATGAGAGCAGTCCAAAATGTGCTTTTAAAAGTATGCTATTTATCTCTTATACCACAAATAATTGATTTCTTTACACTGGTATTTTTTAAGTGCTGCCACCTTTTTGGCTTTCAGCATTCTGTAACCAAGGCTCATGTTGAACCATTCTGAATGTGCTTATTTTTGAAACCTTTCATTGAAGCAGTGTTGGTTACAGAGGGTCACCCTCTACAAAAGTAGCAGAGCTTGAATGCTAGGGCATAGAAATCAATTATCCACGCTTACCATCTCGCCGAGTGAAAAGAACCTCTCATGCTATTTGAAATATTGAATTAACCGACTGATGTAAACACGTTCTGAGCACTGTCAGAGGTGACCTATTTACATCTTTGGCTAAGCAGTGTGCTGAAATGTTGTGGGGGATACAATTTTGCCACCTTTGCATGAGAATCTGTGAATTTTTCTAAGATTTGTGTGTAAATTTCTTACTTTTTTTTTGCTTTTGTCTGCAGTTGCTTGTGCATGATGTAATACTTGGCCTAGTTTAAGGAGGAGCTTGGTGCTGTTGGTACAACAGTACAGTAGCGAGCAGAAAGGGGAATGTATTATAGATGGAAGGGTCTAGGGCTGAACAGCACTTAAAGCAACCTCTGGGGAACGGCACGAGTGTGCTGCTAAAAAGCCCTGCACCATAAGAACTGACCATCGAATGTGAGTCCTTGGCCTCGGTTACTCTTCCGCTAAGGTTACAAAGCAGACAGCTCTCAATGCGGCATCGACGAGAGCACTCTCAATACATTAATTACACTGGCATATGATGAGATACATAATTCAATGATGTCGAGCAAGTGTGGAGACAAGTGTTCTTGGTTATTGCCGGTGTAAAGGAGTTGCTGCCACTCTCTGTAATGGACAGAGGCAGGAGTTGCTGCCGCTCTCTTGGTTGCACATACACGTCTGTTTACACATGTGTCCTACTGCATGTTAAAGTTCTGCCAGTTTCATTTAGACGCATTTCTCTGTAAACTGGCAGATAAAATGTTCCTGTAGACTTCTGAATTCATTCTGCGGCTACGATCATGAGTTCCATCATCAATAAAGATTAATGAGCCTGTTCTAGAAGAAGCCATTCAAGCCCAAGCCATGACACATGTCACAGTCAGTCACAGGCCTACAATTTCAGAGGTCTGATACAAAATATTGTTTAACACGTCTCCATATAAACACCATGAAATAAAAGCTGAAATTCTAACCTCGCTTTTCATATTCATCTTTCAAACCAAAATTGTCTTCAGTCTACAGCAAAAAAAAAAACTAAAAAACAAAACAAAAAAAAAAACAATAAAAGAATTGGCCTTGCCACTCAGTATACTTGCTTAGTAACAGAGCAAACTGTCTAAGCTAAACCAGTCTCTTGGATCTATGTCTGAACTTTTGTTTTCCATTATACATTCTTAGTCTGTGGAAAGGGGCAGCGAACTATTTTCATATTAGGTGACAGTTGGACTGCATCCATGGCTGAAAAGCTTGCGAGATATCAGGATAGTTTTATTTCCAGCTTAGTTTTCTTACTCTCAAAAATCCTCAGCTCTCTCTATTTCCTGAGAAAAAAATCTAGTGGACTAATGATGTCCTCATCATTAGTATAATAGAATTAACCCATTGCTATTAACCCAAACCCTGCTCTCACCCCAAAGGATTAATGAGAAACTGATGTCCTTGTAAAAATCCTGGTGCTCGTCGACACTCTGAACTCCGATAAGGCAATTAGCACTTGAGGGAGTCATAATTGCGAGGAGTACAGTGATACTGTAAAGTCTCCACATCTTAAGAATGATAAACTAGGAGATGCTGATCCTCCATTACGTTATGATTCAGCACCCAGCTGGAATCCGATCTGAATTTTACAGCTTAAGATAGCACACGTCGCAGTGCTTTCCGATGTTTCCGAGGGTGCAATCCAACACCACAGACGATATCATAAACCCTCCTAAATTGTGCGACGTCTCTTGTTCTGCACTGCTTGACATTGTGTGAATTTGAGCTGCCGCTCCCTCTGGAACAGCAGTCAGTAATGATGTAATGGGCATTATGGAAGGAGATGAGATTGTCATGCAGCGAGCGCAGTACTGTGATTAAAAAAATAAAAAGAAACAACAAATAAAACCCCCAGAAAGAACAAAACGTCATGCTGCATGTAATTCAAGTCTTTCATCGTTCCTGCTTTCTGTACTGCACTTCAGTTACAGTTCACATGGATGATATCAATTTTAATTACGTTCTGCATGCGAACACACACACACACACACACACAAATGCTTGCACAGATTTCTTTTAGGCACGTGCAATGAAAAAGGGGAAAACAGCCCGGAGGATTTTGCTGTGATTTGTGCCAAAGTTTTCAAAAGGTTATCAAGCAGAAAGGAATCACAAGTAGGGGAAAACGCAGGAAGAACTCAGAACTGTCCTCCCACACCTTTCTCTGAGCAACGGGATCTTTGAAATTTGATTAAGAGGCGTTCAACTCCCTGAAAGCCGGCACCGCAGGGGTAAATATCTCCGCTGCCCGGATCTGCGCCCCAGGTGCTGGAATAAAAGCGGGTGTCCTGGGAAGGCAAACAGAATTTTTCATCAGAAAGCCGTCCCTCATCAAACTTTCATCTGCCCATTCTTCATGGTGTACTATTTCCTGCGCATAACGCCCCCTCGGTAGGAGATTCCTGCTCAGCCGATTCGTGCCCATCCTCCTGAACAAAAGCATATGGTGCATTAAAGGCCGCCGCGCTCTGCCCACTCGCAATACCAGCCTAAACACCACGACTGAGACGTGCAGGGTGGATGCATCAGACTGAGCAGGACTGCGCGGCTCCTCCATCCGGCTCCATGCTCGGGAGGTGTGAATCACACAAACTGGCCAGGGATATTGTAAATAGGACAAGAAAATAAAAATAATAAAAAAAGATGGTAACATTTTACTTAACCAAGAAAGACGTTTTTTATACTGTACATACATATGAGGTCATCTATATATATATATATATATATATATATATATATATATATATATATATATATATATACATAAAAGATCAGTGACTGATAGCTTTGTGTACTTGTTACCCAAATAGGACTTTTTATTTTATTTTACACACAGTGATATTATCAAGACAAATATACAGATTAGTGACAAATTAAAGGAAAAAGAGCTGACGTAACTGCAGGTAGCAAATTAAATCACATCATTAAACATCATTACGTATCTACTGCAACTACACTGTGTGTGTATGGGGGTCTGTTTATCTGTCTTGGTGTGGACCAAGTGTCCCAACAAGGACAGGAATTTTCATTTTCCATTTCTTTTTTTTCTTCTCCTTCTTATTTTTTTGTTGACAAAAACTGTTTTAAATATACATGGGTGAATCAAAGGAATAACCTTGAGGTGTGATCCATCCAGCTTATTGTACACAGGTCATGGGGGAGAGCCTGGAGCCAATCCCAGTGAACTCGGGGCATAACCCACTGTACGGAACAACCCCACACACATTGCGGACAAATTTAGAAATGCCAATCAGCCTACAACGCATGTTTTTGACGGAGGAAAAACTGGAGTACCCGGAGGAAACCCCCGAGGTGTTGGGAGAACATGTAAACTCCATGCATGCAGGCCGGAGGGCAGGATCCGAGCCTCTAACCGCGGACGTACGAGGGCAACGTGCTAACCATTAAGCCACCCGTGTCCCCTTAAAAGTGTGATAGAAGTTAAACTTAAATTAAATGGCACACGTCCATTGAACGAAAAGGAAATTATGTACACTTTTGGAACATCTACTTGCAATAAACAGTGCAAAAATTTTTTTTGAGTCACCGTTATACTGTGTGTGTGTGTGTGTGTGTGTGTGTGTGTGTGTGTGTGTGTGTGGATAAAAGAGATTAATATTTAGGTGTAGCATAGTATTAATTAGCTGCATTAATAATTATGGCAGTGGAAAGTCCTCAGAAGAAAACATGTGTGTATAAGAAACGTGTGTGTGTGTGTGTGTGTGTGTGTGTGTAGATTCTGCACATGGGTGATATGTAGAGAATAGTGTCCTGCAGGTTCCTGCTGAGGACAGTAGCGCAGCAGGTGATGGAGACACGCTCAGGCAATAATTGGCAGAACCCCACTGTGATGCTTCAATAGGGAGCTGAAATGAATTATAGAGGGTCTTTATCCCATCACCTTTTCACTCTGCAATAAGTACAGCTCATGTGCAGAGGAAAATTAAGATGCCACTTCCTACCTTTTCTTTCTTTCTTTCTTTCTTTCTTTCTTTCTTTCTTTCTTTCTTTCTTTCTTTCTTTCTTTCTTTCTTTCTTTCTTTCACTCAGCCGTAGCAATCAATACCAAAAAGCTACTTTGTGTCGTAGGTATTTCCTTATCTATGTATGATGTACCATACAGTTTCAAGGCTTTCAGCTTGCTAGAAAAGGCATCGAATGCAATCTCAAATACACGATGAACATCACTGACATTCATTTCCGAGAGATCTTGCCACTGCCACTGCCACTGCAAGTGTAGCGGGAGAACCGGACACGCTGGACGAGTAGGTCTCCTGCAGAGTGGTTTAGATTTGTTATCGATGCGCTCGTTGCTGTATCACACACCTGGGTCTGGCCATCCTCAACTTGCTCTCCGGTGTTCTCCAGAGATCAGCCTTCAGCAGTGGTATGCTGGGGCGATGTGTTGCTAATGCAGTCATGGCAAGAACTCGAGTGCTACTAGCTTTGGGTTCCGGTTTCATCTTTTTAGCTAATCAAAAAGGCTTGTGGTTGTTGCTTCTGCTTCATTTCTATATTTCCGATGAAATTCAGCTTCAGTAATGCTTGTCAAATTTGGAGTCGATTTGAACTCATCTAGCAACTGCGGACAGATCTGTCACATCCTTGAGCAGTGAATGTCACACCATTCTTCAAACTCTTTCCGAGTTTATGCATTTCTTTTATTTCTCTTGTACTCATCTCATATTTTGTTGCATTCAGGAGTTCAAAGGTCTTTCTTGTATGTCAAACCCAAACCTACTCTCCCGAGCCTTTCTTTCTTGCTTCCTTTCTTTCTTTCTTTCCATCTGTTCTTTATTTTGTTTTTTTTCACTCTCTCTCTCTCTCTCTCTTAATTCCTTTTCGACTTTCGTGAAAGAAAGTGGTCGAGGCATTACGCTTTCTGGTTGTTCATCCATCTGTCCATCCATTCATATTGGCATCACCGTTACGATACGAGATTCTCGTCAGCGCAGTGTCTCAAGAACGAGCGCTTAAATGTTTGTAGGATTTATATGGAAGTATTATTGTAACCAGCTGAGGAACTGATTAGATTTTGGGTCAAGGTCACAGCAAGTGTCGGACAAACGTCTGAAATAGTTTATGACAGTTGATCACAGTGGTTTTCAAAGAAATTTTTTTCACACCAAATTGGTGAGGAACCCCCCCCTGGCGTCCCTTGGCAGACCCCAAGTGGCGGCCCCCAGGGGGCGCCAGGGAGGCCTCAATAATTTGGTGTGAAAAAAAAATTATCACTCTCAGACAACCACACACACACACACACACACACACACACACACACACGATCAATTCCTAATGTAATGTAAATATGTAAGATGTAATTATTAATAAAACGCTGGATATATTCAGAAGTCTGTATTTTTATGTGTTTTAAAGACATCTTGCAAAAGGGGGCCTCGGTCACATGTTAATGCCATTTGGGGGGCCTTGCCCTGGAAAAGTTTGGGAACCTCTGGTTTATCACACAGAGATGTTACTTATACATTCGGGATCAGGAACTCAAACTCGTTTCTTGGCTAGCTTTTTTTGTTCTTTTTTTTTTAAATCCACTAGTCCATCTGTGTGTCTACCCTTGCACCCATCCCCTGCTGATAACGTTGGCATCGGGGTCTAATTCTTTTCTCTTTCTTCATTTTTTTATCCTGTCATCCTTACTATCCCTTCGTTCTTTCCCTTTCCTCTCACTCTCGCTTTCTCTCTGACCACCTCTGAGCCACTAATGCTCCGTATGCGAAGCAGCAGCGGGCGACGCTTTACATTTACTTTCCGCCCTGTTGGCATCATGATTGCTGTGGAAGTCCTCCCCATTCCTGCATCCTGTCTGAATAATTTACCGGGGCCACCGGTGCCAAAGCTTTCAAGGTTCCATGCAACTCTGAGGGAAACATTCTACAGGCTCGGTCCTCCAAAGGCCTCTCGTTTCATTGTGACCGCCCTGTTTTTCTATCTCATTCTGTCTCCCTTTCGCATGTCTTAAGAACCTTTCAACTTTTCAGATACTTCTGTAGGAGGTGGAGGGGAAAGGCTACTGAGGCAAGGTCTCTTGTGTGCTCGCCTTTTAGCACTGGCTTTTGTATGAGAAGCTTTTTTTTTTTTTTACTTCCATGTGTGCAGCAGGGAAAAAAAAAGAAAAGAAAGAAGGATTCAGTACCAAACTCCTTGTGAGTGCCTTTTCACAGATTGCTCAAACATTCAGGGGACATTATAAAAAAATAAAAAAATTTATAAAATAAAAAACAACTGCCATTCAGAATAGCACGATAATGGACAAATGAAAAAAGTGCCTCTTTCTTACTGGGAAGGTCTTTTGGAGGAGCACCGCTGGAGAACAGGCATCATTAGCTGAGTACAGAGCTTTCACCACTCAAGTGATGGATTAAGACTAGAGGAAAAAAAAGTATTCGAAGCCAATTATACTTCTCGGTCTGAGTAATACCCCGGGCACTACTGTTCCTTACAAATCAATATTCTCTTCATTAGCACATGCAAACTCAATAAAATCCTATTGTCAGGGAGCTGTCATGTTCCATTTACTTCTTACACACTCACATACACTGTATTTCACATGCAAAAGTAGTACTATGACATCATGAACTTAGTGCTCATTAATAAGATACGCTGATATTCATCGCTCGTTACAGTCAGCAGGTGCTGATTTAAAATCCGCTGGTACTATAAGCATTAATGGATGTGGAATCGCTCCTTGGTTCTCTTAAGCCGCAGCCATTTGGAAGTAATAAGTAAGACGTGCCGCTGTAATCATGACGGATCTCGGTGTGCCCAGGGTGACTCTTGGGGCACCATTTGTTTCCGTCCTACCTCTGCACGTTTTGCTATGCATAAGTGCCTCATGATCAGCCTGGTAGCACTTCGGTTCAAATGAGAATAAATGGCACATTGGGACGGCGAAGGCTCGCAAAAGGAGAGGAACAGGGGGCCAATAAATATGGGTCCTATTAGCAACATTCCCCAGCTGCTTCAGAGGACTCCAGTGTTTCAGTGCTGGCCTTTTATCTGCCTTTGCACATTCGTTTATTCACTTTGACTCTGTCCACTATGTTTGCCCCTCGCCAGCTTTACGCCTTTAAAAGAGTTCAGCTCTTTATGTTAGGAGCCATAAAAGCATAAATGAATGCACTTCCTGTTGTGTAGTTTGCCAAGACACCAGCTGTGTAGCGTTTAAATACTGCAGCTAACACGTACACACACTCCCACACAAGTCAAGCCTTCAGGACAGCAGAGCTTAGCCCCAGGGTGATGACTACAAAAGCTCTTGTATTAAATGATACTATCGAGACAGTTTGATAGTTTGTCTTGAAAAGTGTTTTCGATCCTCACTCGTTCTTCACTCGAAATACCACAGATAGGGCAGACTCCAACATCCATATTCCACCACTTTCAGATCGGAAAGACTGGACCTAGGTACCTAGGTGTGAAAAACCACTTGCACACATGACCAAACTCTTGCTGCGTTGATTGATGACTGAAGCATGCTTGGTTAATTCAAATAAATCGAATTGAATTATCCAGTGCTACCTGATACGTTTTAAGCGGTGAGACGCACGTTATGGACTGACTGTGAATTAATTACACCGGTTACAGATTAACGAGCCAAGCGAACACGAGCTTGGTGAAGCAAGTTAGTAAGAGCGCCCTGTGGCCTGCCTGTTGATTGAGAAATGAGTGGAATAGGCTCCTTAGGGCTGGATCAATGCTTCATTTCCCACTATAGTCTATATGTATCAAAGATCATTGATGCTGGATCAGCTTCCTGTGGATCAAGCAAATTGAGTTCAGTGTGATCTGAACTCAAATGAGAGAAGAAAAAAGATATTTGCTCTACACCCCCCATCGGTTTTGACTCTGGTCTAAGCAAGATGTGTGGAACTTATTCTCCTGAGCCACAGATGGTTAGACAAGGGCTAGAGCACTTGGTTCTGGCACTGGGTTCCACACTGTGGCCTCGATATAGCTGCCCTGGATCTTCGAACAGGCCATGTTTATGCAGACCTTGTTAAACCTCAGTTCACACTCTAGAATCAGGAGCTGCAGCCGTGGCAACCCTTTTAGGCTCCCTGCTGTGTGTGTGTGTGTGTGTGTGTGTGTGTGTGTGTGTGTGTGTAAAAGTGTATCTATGCAAAATGTACTCTTATACCTGGGGGTAAAGATCTCCAAGCAACAGAACATCCTCAGCTTTACTGCCCTTTACAGTGAAGTGAATGATGTATTCTGTCCTTGGTTTTTAATCAAGCTCCTATAGTGTCCACTTTGCACTTTTTTTTATGAGGTGTCAATAATTTCGAATATTCATGACGCCGGCGGTGCATACCAATCTCGTCGCTGGTACGGATTCTGCATGTGCTTTCGCACCCACTAGCCAAGCAAATTTACAAAATGCCAGCAGGCATTTATTCAACTGTCAGAGTAGACAGATTTCTTTTTTCCAGGGCTTTTTCCTTCCTGTCTAAACAGTGATTGAATCATTTACAGCGTCGTCCCTTCCTGGGATGGAGGTGGGGTTAGGTGACACGAGACGCATCAAGGATATTTGCAACTTTTTAGGAACTGAATTCTTTTCGCAGACGGTCGATGAGTCAGTGGACGCGCATTTTCGATGCTTCTTATAGCATTCGCTGCCTCGGATTTAATCACACTTTTTTTTTTTTTTCAGTGCTGATGATTCATCAAATATATACATATGAATCATTTCTTGATTCATCGATGCCTGTTGTTTAGAAATTCAGTAAACTGACTTGCACCTAACACATGCTGCCTTTAAGAACTGGAAAAAAAACCCCCAAAAAAACATTAACTAAATGTATAGAATGCCTTCACGAAAATGTCCATACGAGTAACTAAAGGTTTATCCGAGACTCCTGCAGGCATGTTAATAGCTAGACGTGATGTCACTTCAAGACGTGTCACTTGAAGTATAGTCTTAATATACTAGCTTGTCAACGTATACTTAAACAGAGCTACAATAGTGCAGAGTAATTACTGTGTTAGTATGTTTATAAAACATATTTTTTGAATATATATACTTATTACTCAGTTCAACATATACTAATAAACATGTCCAAGGATGCCCAGTAAAAAGTACCATTATTTAAAATAAATAAATAAATCATTATTGGTCTATGTTTTGTCTGCCTTGATTTGGCCTCTAAATATATATGTATTTCTGGGTCCATATTAATCTTTTATATATTACCACTTAAGTCGTTCATTCTAAACGATTGAAAAGATAACTTTCACTCTAGACGACATTCCACAAATGTCATCAAAAACAGCCTCGTCCTTTAAACGTCTTTGCTACTAATAGTATTTATCCATCCATCCATCTATCTTCAACCGCTTACTCCTTTTCAGGGTCACGGGGGAACCTGGAGCCTATCCCAGGAAGCATCGGGCACAAGGCGGGGTACACCCTGGACAGGGTGCCAGTCCATCGCAGGGCACAATCATATTTATTTATTTATTTATTTGTTTATTTTAAATATTCTTTAGAGTAAACACATCATTGTAATACATATATTTATATTATATAAGTGTGCTTTTGTCCATATCGTTTTTTCCTCATAGCAAAATAACTGGAATGTGGATAACACAAGAAAATAGTAGACATGACTTCCACTGTTAGGATGGATGTTTAAGAAATAAATGATCAACCTTGGGGTGCTAGGGTTAGGATTAACCTAACCCCTAACTCCTAACAGTTAGGGGTTAGGTTAACCCTAACCCTAGCACCACAGGGCCTAACTAGGGTCTAACCCCTAACCCAGATGTAAAACAAAGTTAATTTAACAACTACAAAGGAAATAATTTTCCAATTAATTGCATGCCATGGTGTGTTTTATTCCACCCATACCTAAATATGGGCGGCTGTGGCTCAGTCGGTAGAGCGGGTTGTCCACTAATCCACTAATCGTAGGGTTGGTGGTTCGAATCCCGGCCCGGGTGATCCCATGCCGAAGTGTCCTTGGGCAAGACACTGAACCCTAAGTTGCCCCCGATGGCAAGCTAGCACCTTGCATGCAGCTCTGCTACCATTGGTGTGTGAGTGTGTCTCATTTGTAAGTCGCTTTGGATAAAAGCGTCTGCTAAATGAATAAATGTAAATACATATCTTTTTCATCAATTTGTAGTTAATGTGCAATGTCAATGAAATACTTTTTCTCTTGAAGTCTTGAATAAAAAAGAGCACTGACACTGGATACTCCTTCCATAAACGGTAGATAAAAAAGTCTCCTCACATTAAACGTATGCATTTACATGTATTAAATTATTCTTTATTAAAAATAACACTCTTTAAAAATCTGTTTCATATTCAGTTACATTAAACATTAATTAATTGTTTCTGCTAATAACAATATAAATGATAATGTATAAGTATGAATGCGTTCATAAAGACCTTCATTTACCTTTCAGCTGGAACTACTGTCAGAAAAAAACGATCAACACCTTCTGACCAATCAGATTCAAGAATTTAACAGCACTGTAGTATAAGTGTACTTATGCCACAAATAGAGTATATTTTTCTTTAATGTTTTACAGACAGATTATGCAGGTATATCTAGCAAAAAGACGTCATCAGACCCCGAAGGGCTCTGAATTTTAATATCTTTGCTGCTTAATAGAATTGTGGCAGTCCCCCAAGGTAGATTAGGTCAGAAATTGGTAAGGACCCTTAGCTGTCTGTAATTGATTAATGCCCTGCTGAAATCGGGAACGGTCCGGTCGCTCTTGGTTGTCCCAGAAGACACAGCTCTTAATTTGTCGTGATAGAGACTTGATGGGAAAGTGCTCTTGGAAATATCCCTGAATGAAGACACTGTGATTGACATCAAGTTTTAATTATGGCTTCGGGGTCTCTGGAGTGTGGTGTTGGTTTGGCTCTAGAGGCCTTTGAGAAAAAAAAAAAGACAGACTTAATTAAAGTAAATGAAGTGGAATAAAACCCCACTCTGTCAATTATCCAGCGTTATCTGCCATGTTGTGAGTGTCTGGGCATGAGAAGATGCAGTAAGGATGGGATACAGATGGAACGTTGATACCAGCCGCAGGAGAAGATTCTCTAGATGTTAATTCATCATTAAAGTCTGAGTGAAAGAACATTTGTATAAAATAGGAAAGTTATAGATTGAATTGAGTCATATTTGCTAAGGACATGATAAATATATTCGGCTCCTGGATAGCCGTGCTGTTTCCAGAAAGCATCAAAGCATCAAACCTCCTCCAAACACAGCAAGTTGAGTTGATGCCACAGAGCTCCATTTTGGTCTCATCTGACCACAACACTTTCACCCAGTTGTCCTCTGGTGGTCAGATGAAACCAAAATGGAGCTCTTTGGCATCAGCTCAACTCGCAGTGTTTGGAGGAGGAGGAATGGTGCCTATGACCCCAAGAACACCATCCCCACCGTCAAACATGGAGGTGG
>JAFFST010050039.1:118181-125681 GCA_022414735.1 Noturus placidus
AGCACTGTGCAAGCGATAATATTGAAATGAAAGGAGTATCAGACCACTGCAAATCTACCAAGACCCGGCCGTCCCTCTAAACTTTCAGCTCATACAAGAATATACATACACATACTTTCCTATTTAAAACAAAAAACCTTTGGCCACACCTACTTCAGGTTTAAATGGAATACAGATACAAACATGAATATTCGGAGCAATGAAACTGATACAGAAAGCTAAAATTGTAGTTAAGCTTATCTTAACGGGTACAGAGCGTGTTCAGAGTGAACCTCGCGCTACCATTTAACCATGATCTCTGGTCTGTGAGCCGTGCTCTATCAACGTCGATGAACGTTCATGCTTCTGAATGTCATTGCAAATTTGATTAAACCCAAACGCCCAAGCACACAAGTGCACACCGAGTGAGGATTTCACTTAACAATCAAGAGGAGGCAAAAGTTATCCAATTACTGAGGAATGATGTACTTTCCAGCAGCATCAACTTTTTCATTTCGCTTTATAAGATGCCAAATGTGAGCTATAATCTTATTATACAGCAATATACCGTCTGTGTAAGGTTTAGTTACTGGGTGTTGTTGTGGGAAAAAAAAATATAGGTCAGCTTCATAAATATTTCATGCAAATGGTTAGTCGCTCATACCATCCTTCTTGCAAATGGACAGTGGAGGTGCTCCCTCCAGTGGGAAGAAAAGCATCAGGATTCACTCATTTATTTGATTATGTAGACCGTAATTCTAAAAGTCATCATTTCCATACAAACCCACTTTACTCTGTGCACCTACAGTGTTTAATCTCAACTATGAGAGGGCGTATGCATGAGCATTGGTCATAAACTGGGAGGCCAGATGCTTATTTTTGTGCCACTTGGCAGTTTTTTCTTATAACACTGAGGAAGTACAAAAAGACGAAGAAAAAAAACCCTACTTGACAGCAGATGCCATCTCAGTATCACCCATTTATTTTAATTAGGTGTGAAATCATCACTCTCTCTTGCACTGTCTCGGTATCGCTCTTATTTTCCTGTGTATTTCTCCCTGAAGCATAGCAGTTGCATGTCATTTACTTTTCAGTTTCTTCGGTTCTCGCTGCAGTGAGCTTTCGCATAAGAACAAAGCCCGATCAAGTCTTTTCTAACAGATGTGCCGTCATCTGGGCTGCGGAGGTTTTTTCTTCTCCTATTTTCACACTGTGCAGCTTGCTCACATCTGTCTTGCTTTCGGTCATTTCGTGTAAAGCCTGGTTTTCACTTGGGCCGTCGTGTTGTGTCAGGTAATAATACTGGAGAATACTTTCAATCTTATCTCAATCTACTGCATCTGGAGTGAATGGCTTTAGCATCAAACCTTTTGACCTAAAACACACTTATAAGAGAAGCTTAAAGGCATCAGCATACTTAACACAAAGAAAAGGAAAATACAGTAAGAGGCGGGTGATACGTGAGGCCATTTCAAACCATTTGTGAGGCTTTGGAATCCCTTGTTGAAGATGCTTTGACACTCTCAAATTCATCCATCTTGGAATGAAGACGTTCGGGCATGCCTTCTTTTGTAATAACTAATCACGGGCTTGGTCACGGAGCAGCTACCGTGTGCATACTCAATTACATCATATTTGCACATATACCACTTTAGACCACGGTAAATTCTTTTCTTCAGCTTGTTAGGAAGCTGGGGTCAGAGCTCAGGGTCAGCCATGATACCGCGCCCCTGGAGCAGAGAGTGTTAAGGGCTTTGCTCAAGGGCCCAACAGTGGCAGCTTGGCGTTTGTTCATGGAAGCCAGACAAACGACATCTTTACAGGAAGTATGCCGGGGACTTTAGGGCTTTAATTTAATAAATAACTGTTTATGCATCAATTTGTGTGTTGAGTTTGTTACATATAGCATTGACCACAGATGCGGGAAGTGAGGGTGTTAAGTGTGTTGTAGCATCCCTGACTTTCAGGATTCCTTCAACAGCAACTGCTAAAACACTACTACTACTTCTACTATAATGTTCACAATATGGCCAAAAGTATGTGGACACCCGACCATCACACCCGTATGTGGTTCTTCCCCAAACTGTTGCAACAAAGTTGGAAGCACACAATTGTCTTTGTACGCTGTAGCGTTCAGATTTATTTTCCTTCACTGGAACTAAGCGGCAGAAACCTGTACCAGCATCAGCATGACAATGAACCTGTGCACAAGTACGGTCTATGAAAACATGGTTTGCCAAGGTTGGTGCGGAAGAACACGAGTAGCCTGATACCTTTGGGATAAATTGGAGCAGCCCTTCTTGTCCAAAATCAGTGCCGGACTTCACTAATGCTCTTATGGCTGAAAAATTGCCACAGCGATGCTCCAAATGTCTAGTGAACAGGCTTCCCAGAGGGAGGGAGGGATGGGGTTGTCATAGCAGCAAAGCAGAGTTCAAGTCAGAATCGATGCCCATGGTTTTGTCATGTGTTTAAAATGCACATTTGGTTATAATGCTCACGTGTCCACATACTATTGGCCTTGCCGTTTATGTTGTTTGCAATTCCAGCACTTCCAAGCCGAAACGCTGTCCTGCGTCCCTGATTATGATTTAGACAGTCTATAAAAGTGCGTTTCAAGCTAATAGCTTTGCTATTTCACAGACTTGGCACACAGTGATGAGGTCATCCGCCATGTCTAAACACAAGCCTGTTGTCTGCAAGTGTTAAAACATTTCTATCAGATTGAAATGTGGTCCTGGTGTGAAGACAGACCATTTAAGCATCGCATGCTTTCAAATAACACATTAGTACCCAGTAACCACTGTCTCCGACTCTCTGCACTGCTTTAGCTTTGGGGCGTCTCATGACAAACTAGGGATTCAGAGTGGTTTCACCCCTGTGGGTTATTCATTTTCATGCGTAACCGCAATACCTCCTGGAGCTCATTGCCCGAACTTTCACAACAATATCTGATTCAGCTAATTAGCACGTAGCTTCTTCCACACAGGCGAGCTAATGAGATATCTCAAGGGGAAGGAGTGAATATCCAGGGCAGGGTTTCCTCAATAGGGTAGTCCTTGCCCTTGGCTGTACAGCAGGAATGCTGTGGCTGGAGCATTAATTGTCTTGCCTCTTTCTTTCACTCTAAGTGTGTATTTGTGTGTGCGCATGTGTGTATGTGTGTGTGTGTGCAGGTGTAAGTGTAACCTTCATGCAGGACAGTGCACGTTCCGTGACGGCAGCCTCCAGTGTGACTGCGAGCACAACACCACGGGGCAAGACTGCGCTCGCTGCGAACGAGGCTTCAAGGCCAAGTCGTGGAAGCCTGGCTCGTACCTGCCCACTCCCAATGGATCACCCAACACCTGTAAGCACTGTGTGCATGTCATACACACACACACACACACACACACACACACACACACACGAGAAAGAGATGACAGTGGAGGAATATGGAATATAAGTAGCACACCTGCATGAGAGCACAAGCTGTAAAATTAGGCAGACAGGAAGAAAACGAAAGATGTACACACACACACACACACACACACACACACACACACTCAATCCCACTTCACAGTGCAATCAGTGAGTGCATGGATTCAACACTGGCTTGTCATTTTCACTCTGAGGAAAATAGCTGGCACATCGTAGCGTCAGATATAGAGATCAAGATGCGGCTGTGTTTTCGAAAATATAAAAGTAAATCTGTCATTTGTTCTCGCTCCCTTGTTACTCGGCCTTCCTGTTTCTCTTCAAGTCCTGTTCCTCTCGTTCTGTAACTATCTCTGATGCTCTCTGGCACCCTTGTTGTATTGTCAGCTGTTCAATTTCTCTGTGATCAGTATAATCAGATGTCTACAGCCCATATGTTTCACTTTCTTAAAGGCGTTGATGTAGTAAAGGTTAGCGTGTATAAGAACAAGTGCGAGTGCAATAACGCTTGCTGGTCTTTCTTATGAATAAAATAGCACGCCTTGTCCCTTTTGCGCGTTTGCCTTCATGAATAAGCAAGATTTGGTTGTATAGTGTTGGCTTTATATCAGATATTCCATCACACTTTTGCACATCATACTGTATATCACTAGCATACATTTACCTTATGTACAGATGCACAGTCATGTATACACTCTTTTATTTCCAGTTCATAACTGTTTTTTTATGTGTCTCAAATAGAGCTGCACGATTCTCAATGGAATTGGGATCTAAATATGACATGGCTATCAAGTAAAGAATGAAACGCAGCAGGGTGTGCCGGTACTTCACAATAAAGTGGGCGGCTGTGGCTCAGTCAGTAGAGCGGGTTGTCCACTAATCCACTAATCGTAGGGTTGGTGGTTCGAATCCCGGCCCGGGTGATCCCATGCCGAAGTGTCCTTGGGCAAGACACTGAACCCTAAGTTACCCCCGATGGCACGCTAGCACCTTGCATGGCAGCTCTGCTACCATTGGTGTGTGAGTGTGCACTCATTAGTAAGTCGCTTTGGATAAAAGCGTCTGCTAAATGAATAAATGTAAATAATAAGCATAACACAATCCTATAACTGCACACCCTGTGATGTTTTATTCTTCAATCCTGAAAAAGTGTCATTCTTTAAATAATAATAAATAATTCCTAATGGTCAAATTAGTGTGATGTAAGTGGAATAAAACATATTCCTCTTATAGCACAGCAATTTGCCATTTATTGATTGATCGATTGATTGATTGATTATTATTTTTTTTAACTCTTTCTCACAGTACACTTGGCATTCCATTTATCGGACATTTTCAATCAGTATAAACAAATGAATTACTTTATTGCCACAAGTCTGTTATAGAATTAGGACATGGTTGGGTTTCTGTGTGTAGAGTATCATGCCTCTAAGTTTAGCTGCTGGTGCACAGGGTGATGGGAAATTCGCACTTCTCCACAATAACATTGGTACAGAGTTCAAACGGACAACAGAACTAAAGCTTTGTTGATACCAAAGCAGCATATATAGCTGACACAATAAAATGATCAAATATAAACGTAGTCGGCTAGGTTAAAATAAAAGGAAAAGAAAACCTCTTCTCAAATTCTCAAAGCCCTGAGTGTCAAAAATACTTTCATATAAGCCATTAACCATTGCAGTGGAGTGTGACATCACAAATAAATTCATTGCTGAATGGGCGGCATGGCCACCCCAAAACAGACATGAAATTCTGGTTAAAAATAGAGTTAAAGAACCTAAAGTTACAGTATTAACTCTGACGGTTACAAAGTGCTGACACTGGAGACTCCTTCCATAAATGTTAAATAAAGTCTGCTTAGAGAAAGCGTCAACATATCACTAAATTGTTATTATTTTGTCTTCTGGGAAACATGTAAATATCTTTTGTAGCTTATCAAATAATAATAATTTACACTGATCATCCTGTTCAAAAGTTTATACCCCTCTGGCTCTTAATGTATCGTGTTGCTTTCTTGAGCATCGGTGAATGTTTGCACATTCTTTTAATAGCCGTGTACGAGTCCCTCAATTGTCCTGAGTGTGAAATCTCAGCGTCATATGTTGGAAAGGGATCAAATATGCAGAATATGCTGGAAAAGTAAAGAATGTGCAAGACCTGGAGGATTTTTCTGAACAACAGTGGGCAGTTTAACCGCTCAGGACAAATAACTATCACGAAACATAAAAAACATTGATGTCGTTGATCATCCAGGTAACGACACACAATATTAAGAATCAAGTGTATGTAAAATTGCATATGTTTCTCTTTATTAAATAACAACAGTATTTTAGTAAAATCCATTTATTATAATTCTTATTAGATTATGTGGCCATCCGCTATACAGGACCCTGTGTTACTATAGAAACAAAAAACGTTGTGATTTGAATTACAGCTGGAACTATCGTCAGAGCTGTTATAGACAATGAATCAACACCTTCTGACGAATCAGGTGTTCGATTGACGGATGCCTTTCCTACTGTAAATATTGCTTCCACCATCTATTTTGCATGTGATATGATTTACGCATCACATAAAATCACCCTCGATATGTCCACTAACTGCACACACGATTAATAAGATTGCATATGCAAATTAGTACTCCTTATTTGGGATCTTAATAAATCAGGGCCACAGCACAAAATGGAAAAGAAGAAGAAAAAAAAAACAACAACAAGAAACCAGTCTGTTTTATTTTAGAGCATACACAAGTGTCTGGTTGTTATATCAGGATGCGAAAAGCAGGTCAGACCCGTGTTGTCAGGTTTTAACGGATTGCTGTGAGTGCAGATATTGCTGTACAAGCAAATTTTCAAGTTCAGTCGGAGACCCTGTGGGCTTTGAGAGGGTGTTGGATTACACTGGAGCACTTTTCACTCTTAATAATGGTGAACAAATCTTTGCTAATAGCATCAGCGAATCGTGAACGTGGTATTCTCAGTTGTTACATCTAAATTATGTTCGCAATAAGGGAATGTTACTTTATACTCATAAAACCGTTGCTTTTGTCTTGCAGGTGAGGCGGCAGGGACTCTCGGCAGTAAGTAAAATGCTGATCTGGCTTTTGACCCATCGTGCTTGTGTTTGCTTTTCTTTCTTCCAGTGTGATTATTTCCTGCTTAATTTTCATCTCTACCATTAAGTAGAATTCACCTATTGTACATTTTTCCACAGTTTCTTTGTCTTACATAGTAGACGTCTATGATTACTGAGAGAATGTGTAACATATCTGGTAGAAAAGGCTTCTCAAGTGAAATAAATGGACTTAAATTAAAGGTGCCTGTAGTAATTTGGCACTGTGTTCCATTTTCATTCATCCATTCATTTAAATTTGGATTTTAATCTCATTTTTATTACGCACATTTATTAATAATAGTGAAATAATGAAATAAACGAGTGAGCCTAAAAAAAGGGAACATTTGGTTGTTTTAACCGATGAACTAAATGTCCTTACCTCCCCCCCCCCCTTTTCCAAAGTGTAATCATTTTGAACGTTTTTAATTCCTGTTCCTTAAATGAAACGCCTGGCTGTTTTACACCTGCACGTTACCATTATGGACTCAGCTAAAGGCTTTCTCTGTCGTTGACATGAGTTATCTAACATGCAGGGGCTCCTTCGTAAATGGTAAATGGTGCAATTATATAGCACTTTTATCCAAAACGCTTTACACTGTGTCTCATTCACAGATTCACACACACACACTCACACACCAATGGTAGCAGAGCTGCCATGCAAGGTGCTAACTTGCCATCGGGAGCAACTTGGGGTTCAGTGTCTTGCCCAAGGACACTTCGGCATGTGGAGCCATGTGGGCCGGGAATCGAACCACCAACCCTATGATTAGTGGACAACCCGCTCTACCAACTGAACCACAACCGCCACAATTCGTAAAGAATTGGGCACATTTAATAACATGAATCTACAGAGTTTCCCAAAAGTCTCTATAAATAGTTCCATATGTACTGTATACCAGCATCATTTCGGTTTCGCCTTCATCAGTGGATGTTTGTGAACTATAAATTCTCAATATATGTATATATACACACATATATATATACTCACAT
>JAFFST010050039.1:155664-165889 GCA_022414735.1 Noturus placidus
AGCATCTGAACAATCGGATTTGAAAATTCATTCATTGTATATATGGACAAAAGTATGTGAACACCTCACCCTGACATTTATATAAGCTTGTTGGACATCCCATTCCAAAACAAAAACAAAAGAGCAGTTGTTTTTCATTGACCTTAGTGCTGTTTGTAAAAAATCCAATCATACTTCAGTTCCATTTTGCTTCTGTTAGCAATCCAGACCCTTATCTTGGTTCCATCATATATCACTGATATATGGCAATTACAATTGGGAACCATTTATTCTCATATTACTAAAGGAGTACCTGAGGGATCAACTCTTGGTCCTTTTCTTGTCATAACATGCATGTACTTACACACATTGAGTCAATTTATTCCCTACCATACTCTCAGATTTTACTACACTGATGACAGCCATATTTATGTTAGCAATAAAACCTACCACTGATTTGTAACTCTACACCAGAACAGCATGTTATCTGTGAATTACTCAAATGAAATACTGCTCCAGAAAAGGAGTGACTGTTTTTTTTAAAATATGTAAACATCCTTTCTGTTTACACTAACTATAAATTATCACCACGCTTATCTTTGGATTGCTCGCCAGCATTACCAACAAACTACTCAATATGAGCTCTTTGTGGTAGACAAGTGTATATTTTTACGGAAAATTATTATTATTAATTATTATTATTATTATTATTATTATTATTATTATTATTTTACAATTTTCATTCTTATATCATTTTTAAAAATTTGCATAAATATATATATAAACGGGGCGCACAGTGGCTTAGTGGTTAGCATGTCCGCCTCACACCTCCAGGGCCCGGTGTTCGAGTCCCGCCAGGGCCGTGTGTGTGCGGAGTCTGCATGTTCTCCCCGTGTGTTGGGGGTTTCCTCCGGGTACTCCGGTTTCCTCCCCCAGTCCAAAGACATGCATGTTAGGCTGATTGGCGTGTCTAAAGTGTCCGTAGTGTATGAATGTGTGTGTGAGTGTGTATGTGATTGTACCCCGCCTTGTGCCCGATGCCTCCTGGGATAGGCTCCAGGTTCCCCGTGACCCTGAAAAGGAGTAAGCGGTTGAAGATGAAGATATATATAAACATGATTACATAGAGTGTGCTCATCTGTAGCCACCAGAAACAACCTTTAAAAACCTTTAAAAAGTAACTGCTGAAGTTACTCCAGAAGTAGGTTGTTGTTTTTTTTTTTTAGTTTTTTTTTTTTTAAGTGATTTGTTATAGTTTCTTGTTTTTCTGTGAGCAACCTTGAGTTTCAGAAAGGTGCTATACACACATATTATTAAATGCTGAAAGCTGCATTAGAAGTTTTGATTAATGTTAGATTCCTGGTTTTGCTTTGCAATGAACAATTACTAGGCTATGATGACCACAGACTCAGACGTGCTGAGCATGATAAAATACATAAAGCCACCTGCGCAGAGAGAAAGTGACAGATACACACTCAGAGAGAGAGAGAGAGAGAGAGAGAGAGAGAGAGAGAGAGAGAAACACACTTTTTAGTCAGCACTGCTAATCCCAGGTGAAGGGTTCTGTTGGTCCTAAAAAAACTGTAGCATGGTTATATGCGACACAGAACTGATCTGTATGCTATAATAGAAACAGAATATTCATAAATCATATTGCATGAAAGAGAACATAACAGCTGCATAAATGGAATTGGGTTTGATCTAGTACATTAAATGGTTCTTGGGGTGAACTTATAGATCCTCAAAAAAGGATCCTAGCCAAAGGGTGTTTTTTTCTAAGGGTGTGTACAGCAGTTTAACAGCTATGATGTGAGATTACTGATTGTTTTTCTGTAACATTCAACAACCCCCAAGGCTTACTGACTGTAATATTTGATTATATTAAAATTGAATCTATAAATGAAAATTTATATTACACAATCTGTTTAGGATTTCTTGGCGTTTTTTTTTTTTCTTGGGATTGTTTTTTGCAGAAAACTACTTGAAACTGCAGTTGCACTAAATTGTTTTGCACAGTGACGTTTGCTGGTAAATGAGACCTTTTAGACGAACGTTAGTTGAAGAGGGCTTTGACTGATTGCGTGTTGTGATGACGTCACATGACACGTCTTGGCCCAAATCCGCAGAGAATCTGAGGTAATTTTGAAAAAATTGCAGGCTCCTCTGACAATTGCAGAGTTTGCTTAATTTTATGTTCATTTCTGTGATCGTAAAATCCTGAACGGACCGATTACAGTATTATAAGACTGATTTTACAATTAGTGATGCGGGCCTACTGATCCTATAGCAGGTGTCATGGTGGACACTGGCCCAAAACCTGTACATATAAAATTGTATTTGACATATTTTCTGAACAGGTAGCATTACTGCCTCCAGGGCACCAGGTATGATCCTGAGCTCGGGTTGCTGTCTGTGTGGAGATTCCTATAATCTTCTCCATGTGTCCGCATTGGTTACCTCCAGGTTCTCTGGTTTCATCCTGTCTGTGTGGACTGGTTACTCTAAATTGCTCCTAGGTGTGAATGTGTGCACCATGTGCTGTAATTGACTGGCTGCCCATCCAGGGTTTATTCCTACCTCACGCACAGTGCTCCTGGGATTGCCTCTAGATCCACTGTTACCCTGACCAGGATAAAGCAATTACTGAAGATAAAGGAGTGAATTTTATGCCATATATTTAGAGGTAAACATTTTAGAACTTGTTCACATCATTTCATAAACTTGCAGAGAGTCTAATCAATTAAAAAAACAAAAACAAAACAACATCAGAATTAGATTGGCATCGGGTAATGGGCCCGTACCCAGAACTTTGATACCAGTACTGTATAGAAAATGAAATAAGTCTAATCGGTACCTTAGAATTACCACAAACAATATCAAAGATTATTACAACACGTTTATATACAGTTCAAAAACATAAACATAAGGAAAACATTCCCTGTACATCTATTAATATACCAGCCATATCAATAAAACCACCTGAGACAGTCATCTAGCCATTAGAATTTGGCCCATTTTTCCTGCTTCCAACAAATCAACTTCAAAGACCATGCTGAAAAAATAATAGAAAGATTTTGTAATGGTTTTAATGGAAAATGTAAAGGTCCCTATGGTCCTACTGGTAATTTGTTGCCTTCTATTATGTCATGTTTAGAGGATACAATTATGGACCAATAATGGTAATGGTTTTAATGGTTAGCTGATGGTTCGTAATGGACACCATTAGAAATTCTGTGATGGTTTCCATGGTTTTTTCAGCAGGGAACTGACTCTTCATTTGCTGCTTAATGCTGTAAATCCCACTCCCTGACAGGTGCCACTGTAATGAGATCATCAGTGTTATCCGCTTCACCTGTCAGTGCTTTTAATGTTGTGGCTGATTCGTGCATTTGCATAGATTTTTTGTGAGTATTAATTTATTATCTTCAGGGAAAACATACAAATAGTTTTTTTTTTATTATTCAAATAAAACCAATCATATTACAACAAGATGGCATTATGTTTTTTTAAAAAAAGGAGGGGGGTATAAAAATAAATTAGTTAAATAATAAGTCTAAAGTGTCCGTAGTGTATGAATGTGTGTGTGAGTGTGTATGTGATTGTGCCCTGCGATGGACTGGCACCCTGTCCAGGGTGTAACCCCGCCTTGTGCCCGATGCCTCCTGGGATGGGATAGGCTCCAGGTTCCCCGTGACCCTGAAAAGGAGTAAGCAGTTGAAGATGGATGGATGGATTTATGGATAAAATGTTTAGGCAATAAAATAATGTTCTCAATTAAAAACCTTTCGTGTCCTTCTTCTTCTTCATAGTTCCCATGTTTAATATCTCCAATAGACAAGGTCAAGTTAGTTGGAAAACATACAAGTAGTTGTACCGCTTTAAGAAGGGGCATGACGTCATAAGCCTGCGACCAAACTCGGAAGAGGTTAACCGGCTGAATGTACAGTACTGCTGTCGGTCGCGCGTTGAATACATTTGTTTATAAACGGGAGTTTGTAGATAAGATTAAAATAACAACAACGCTTAAGACGTTTTATTTCATTAGTAAACAGACTGCAGGGTGTGAAGGGGAACGATGCAGCGCCTGTGTTGTTCCCGCTGGGTCATTTCCGGTGTGTCCTTGGCAGTCGGTACCGGTGTCGGTGTTGCTCTGAGCAGCTCTTCTGAACGTGGCCTCCTCCAGAGAATCCCGATCATCCCGATGCCAAGCGTGAACGCAGCGGCTGAACTAATCCCGTATCAGCACGGGCAGTTAACCCCGAACACACCCACAACGGCGGTTAAATACGGCTTCCCGTCTCTGGCTCACATCAGATCTCGGGAGTCGTATGTCATGTGTTACGATCCGAGGAGCAGGACGCCAGCCTGGGTGATCGAGCAGCTTAGTGGGGACACTCTGACCGGAACATCCGACCGGAAGCTGTGCGACTTTATGGAGGATGATTCGGTGCACGTGTACCACCGAGCGACGAACAGCGACTACAAGGGGAGTGGCTTTGACAGAGGACATCTGGCCGCCGCTGCGAATCATAAACGGAGCCAGAAGGCCATGGAGGAGACTTTCTACCTCAGCAACGTGGTACCACAGGTCCTGCTTCATCCACTCTCTGACTAGTACAATGGTGACCCACTCTGATCCCGGGTCACTCTGATCCCGGGTCACTCTGATCCCGGATCACTCTGATCCCGGGTCACTATGATCACTCTGATCCCGGGTCACTCTGATCCCGGGTCACTCTGATCCCGGGTCACTCGGATTCCGGGTCACTCTGATCACTCTGATCCCGGATCACTCTGATCCCGGATCACTCTGATCACTCTGATCCCGGATCACTCTGATCCCGGGTCACTCTGATCCCGGGTCACTCTGATCCCGGATCACTCTGATCCCGGGTCATTCGGATTCCGGATCACTCGGATCCCGGGTCACTCGGATTCCGGATCACTCTGATCACTCGGATCCCGGATCACTCTGATCACTCTGATCCCGGGTCACTCGGATCCCGGGTCACTCGGATTCCGGATCACTCTGATCACTCTGATCCCGGGTCACTCTGATCCCGGGTCACTCGGATTCCGGATCACTCGGATCCCGGGGTCACTCGGATTCCGGATCACTCTGATCACTCTGATCCCGGATCACTCTGATCCCGGATCACTCTGATCCCGGGTCACTCTGATCACTCTGATTCCGGATCACTCTAATCCCGGGTCACTCTGATCACTCTGATCCCGGATCACTCTGATCCCGGATCACTCTGCCCGGGTCCCAATTCGCCTACCTACTGTATACTATGTCAGGAGTTCCCAAACTTTCCCAGGGCGAGGCCCCCTAAATGGCATTGACATTTGACCGAGGCCCCCTTTTGCAAGATGTCTTTAAAAAACATTAAAAAGACAGACTTATGAATATATCCAGCTTTTTATTATTAATAATTGCATCTTACATCTTTACATTACGTTATGAATTGATTGTGTGTGTGTGTGTGTGTGTGTGTGTGTGTGTGGGGTTGTCTGAGAGTGAGAATTTATTTTTCACACCAAATTGTTGAGGCGCCCCCTAGCGGGCCCCCATTTTGAAAACCACTGCACTATAAATATGCACTATTTTTGTGAATGAAAAAGTACATACTTTTTTGAGTGTGTAGCAAAAGAGTATGCAAGTACTGGGACATAATAACATGTCACGTCCCAGAAGAGAAGAGAACGTTGTTGCCTAGATACCAATTTCCCATTCCCTTAATTTATTTCTCCACATTTCATTTACACCTCTCTAAAATGCGTCCTACCATATTGCTTTGAGTTGCAGAACTACCAAACGCCGGTCTTTCATGAGGAGATTGGTACTGATGTTTATACCTAATGATGTGTGTAACAATAAAAGCCAAGCTTATAATATAATATGATATAATATAAGTACTGGCTTTAAAATAACCACTTTGTTTAGTGCTTCACATTTAAGTCCTTACACTTAAATACTGAAAACGCATCACTGACGTTCCGCTCGTCTGCCGTGTTGGCAGGCAGGTTGAATTTAGTAACGGAAACCATCAGAAACGTCCTCGTTCCTTATGCAAGGACTTGTGGACAATATTAAATGATAGTGTCCACGCATGCACGCTTTGCAAATCTGCACTAATAGGAAACAGTAGACCATGCGGGTACTTATGGCTACTCATTTCAACATGCCGTGATTCGGGACACGTTAATTCTAATCTTGGATACTTTTTAGGACGCACAGTAATTGAAATGGGACGCAGCATTAGTGTTGTCCCTGCTCGAACACACCTGACATTCAGCTAAGTAGCTAATTAACAGCTCTTCCTACTGTAAGTGGGTGGGTTAGAGCAGGGAAAACACTCAAATGTGAATGATTGGGTACTCCAGGACCAGGATTGAGAACCTTTGGACTAGGGCAATGGTGACCAGGGTGCTGGAGTACCCCCAGCTCTGAGAGTCTGGTAGAATTGGTGTGTGTGAAAGCTGTTTTCAAGCCCGAGAGTGGTCTTGCATCTACTGAACCATGGTGCGGTCTGTATGAGGTATGGAAGCGATCCGCTCTCAATGCTGCGTGCTCAGTGACATGATTTGTAATGGTATGGAAAGAGGTGTTATGATCAGAGATGAGGATAGAATGCCGTCGTTGACAAATAAAACCAGACTTTCATAGGATTACAGCACTGTATTTAGCTCAGCTTTGCATGTCTCATGCCGGCCTGCATACCTGGCTAAAAAAAAAAAAACAGCTCATTCTTTGGATCTAAAAAGTTCTGCTGGTACCAAAGGTTTTTTGCAAACCTGCATGCGCAAAAGTGATGTATGGAATTGCAGAAACAATCCACAGTTTGAAAGGAATTCTTCTATCTGATATCAAACCTGCGATAATAAGCTCCTCCTTCACGGAAGATCCGAATCTGTCCTGGGTGCAGGCCCAAATTAGTGGCTTAGTGGTCAGCACATTTGCCTCGCACCTACGGGATTGAGGGTTCGAATCCTGCCTCCGCCGTGTGTGCGGAGTTAGCATGTTCTCCACTGATCATAATTTCCAAATTGTCCATAGTGTTTGAACATGTGTGTGATTTGTGCCCTTCGATGAGTTGGCACCCTGTCCAGGGTGTCCCCCGTCTTGTGCCCCGAGTTCCCTGGGATAGGCTCCAGGATCACTCATGACCATGTGTAAGATAAGCACCATGACTGGATGGATATTCACTTGATTCAACTAAGCAGCTAATGATCAACCCTCTGAGCAGAAGTGTGTGCTAGAGCAGGAAGCATGAACATGAGCTATAACATGCAAGGACAGGAGGTACTCCAGGACCAGAGCTGAGATTCTGCATTACTATAAGCTCACTTTTCAATGTTGACGTTGTTGTTTTGTGCCCCGTGATCAAACCGTACATTCTCAGAAACCACAAACAGATGTTTCTGTTGATGTGTTAATGAATTACAGCATGACTGGGCGGCTGTGGCTCAGTCGGTAGAGCGGGTTGTCCACTAATCCACTAACCGTGGGGTTGGCGGTTCGGGTGATCCCATGCCGAAGTGTCCTTGGGCAAGACACTGAACCCTAAGTTGCCTCCGATGGCAAGTTAGCGCCTTGCATGGCAGCTCTGCTACCATTGGTGTGTGAGTGTGTGTGTGAATGGGTGAATGAGACACAGTGTAAAGCGCTTTGGATAAAAAAGCCCTATATAAGTGCGCCATTTACCATTTTTACCATTTATGACTCGGAAACTCGGGAAATGGAGAAATATAATAACGATGGTCAATTTGTTAACTAAGTCGCATCAATGATTCTA
Source organism: Noturus placidus (assembly GCA_022414735.1). NCBI lineage: Eukaryota > Metazoa > Chordata > Actinopteri > Siluriformes > Ictaluridae > Noturus > Noturus placidus. The sequence continues at coordinate 163,443 of JAFFST010050039.1, forward strand.
TCATTTGGCTTCGGGGAAATTGCCGTATTGTGCTGTTACTTTCAAAAAACAGTATATACATATACTGTTAAAGACCTTTTGGGAAAACAGGTTTGAGTTCCAATTTGGATTCTGCACCTCAAGTTAAAACATCCATCCATCCATCTTCTATACCGGAGGTCTTCAACAGGGGGTCCGCGACCCCTAGGGGGTCCGCGGAGGTATTGCATGGGGATCGTGAAAGTTTTGGTACCAGTTTGATATAACACAATTTCATACAATATATATAATTAGGGGTTCCCCGATCCATCTCGCCATCAGTTTGGGGGTCCTTGGCCTGGAAAACGTTGAAGACCCCTGTCTATACCACTTATCCTTCACTTCAGGGTCACAGGGAAACCTGGAGCCTATCCCAGGGAGCATCGGGTACACCCTGGACAGGGTTCCAATCCATCGCAGGGCACAATCACATACACATTCACACACACATTCATACACTACGGACACTTTAGACACGCCAATCAGCCTAACATGCATGTCTTTGGACTGGGGGAGGAAACCGGAGTACCCGGAGGAAACCCCCGACACACGGGGAGAGCATGCAAACTCCACACACACATGGCCCCGGTGGGACTCGAACCCCAGACCCTGGAGGTGTGAGGCGAACGTGCTTTATTTATAATTATTATTATTTTTTTAAATGTTCTGCTTTGAGTCAACAAATTGACTGACTCAGAGAATAATACGCATTCCTTTCTCCAAAAGAAAAAAAAAAAAAAAGATTATACAGAGATCCAGCTCATGTTGTTTAAAATATGAGCTCCAGATGGAATGTGGGAGCTGTAGGGTGATATTCTAGATGTCGATATAGGATGTAATATATTGTAGTAATCTATCGTAGTGTCAGGAATATGAACAATACAGTAGACCTATTGTCACGATTCTAAGGCCTCTGGACTCCGTTTCCCAGCAGCCACTGCGAGTCACGTGTTTTTCTGCACCTGAATCACGTTTCGCTTAATTGAGCACTGGTGTGTATATATAGTCCGTGGGTTGCATGCAGTGTTTGTCTTTCGTTGTATTGTTAAGACCCCTGTGTCCGTGTTAGATTCGCGTGTCAGTGTTTAGATCCTGTCGATGTTAGATTCCTGTCTCTGTGTCTCATAGTCAGTGTTCAGTCATAGTGTTAGTCTAATGCTTCAGTGTTTCGGTAGATTAGTGTTTTGTCTTTGTTTCAACTTATTATATAAATAAATATCAGAAAATCCAGCACTTGCATTCAATCCCTGAGCAGCCGTTACACCTATACCTATTACATACTTTTATTTTAGTTCCGGATTCTGAACGTGTTTAGTCGACTGGAATATTGATCACAGGCCTACATGATATTTCTCAAACCATTAACCAAAGTAATAATCGCCATTAAATAAGTCAAAGCATAAACGTAATCACAACATGGTACTTTGTCCATATGGTTCAGTCTTTGCTTCTGCACTTGTATTGTGATTTGATAGTCATTTGCTTTAGAGGTGAAAAAAGCGTAAGGGCTTGATTTCACATAGTGCCGATTTTGATATTTGTCAGATTTTTCTCTCCACAGAATCCTCACCTGAACCAGAATGCGTGGAACAATTTGGAGAAGTACTGCCGCTCTCTCACTAAACACTACGAGAACGTGTATGTGTGCTCGGGGCCACTTTATCTACCCAGGTATGCGACGGTTACTGTCACTAGCCTCAACCCGTCATCTGAAAATGTAGATCTGGCAGAATTTTCGGAGACCGACTCGTTTGTAAAGACGAGAGGAAGTTGGTGTAATCACATCGAGTATGTTCCACACTGCTAATAATTGAATCATGCTCTGACGACTAAAACTATACAGTAAAAAGCCATGTAAAGAAAATGTATAACATTGACCGATTTAAACTGAACTTATAGATACCCATAAAAGAAACGGAGATTCCTCACGTTAAAAAAAAGGCAAAACTATTTAAGAGAAGCATGCTGGATTTTGTCTGCATACTTTCTTTCAGATTTTTTTAATATGCGTATTTATTTGGCAACATAGTTTTTTTTTAAGTATATACAGTGGTGTGAAAAAGTGTTTGCCCCCTTCCTCATTTCCTGTTCCTTTGCATGTTTGTCACACTTAAGTGTTTCGGAACATCAAACCAATTTAAACAATAGTCAAGGACAACACAAGTAAACACAAAATGCAATTTGTAAATGAAGGTGTTTATTATTAAAGGTGAAAAAAATCCAAACCATCATGGCCCTGTGTGAAAAAGTGATTGCCCCCCTTGTTAAAACATACTATAACTGTGGTTGTCCACACCTGAGTTCAATTTCTCTAGCCCCACCCAGGCCTGATTATTGCCACACCTGTTCACAATCAAGGCATCACTTAAATAGGAGCTGCTTGACACAGTAAGGTCCACCAGAAGATCCTTAAAAGCCACACATCATGC
>JAFFST010050039.1:168154-185365 GCA_022414735.1 Noturus placidus
ACAGTTTTATATCTTTATGTTTGAGGCCTGAAACGTGGCAAAAGGTCGAACAGTTCAAGGGGGCTGAATACTTTCGCAAGGCACTGTAAGTGCGCCATTTACCAATTTATATATACAGACATTTTACGAACTTCTATCCACTTGTTTTGAACACTTACACAACGAGAGCAGCAAGATATAATGTGACAGGATTGAAGAAAAAAACTTTCTCCTGAAGTTACTTCTCGAGCAGTAAAGGGCTTTAAAAATGACAGACTCCTGCTTTAAATGAATCCCTCTACTTCATGTGTTCATACTTGTATCACTGAATATAAGAAAGATACATGTCGATGCAGGTTTTGCAGATTTGTGGCGTTAATCCAGACTTTGTGCTTTTCTCAGGCAGGAGCCTGATGGGAAGATGTATGTGAAGTATCAGGTGATCGGGAAGAACCACGTGGCAGTTCCCACACACTTTTTTAAGGTTGTGATCCTGGAGAAGAAGCGTGGCGAGGTGGAGCTGCGATCCTACTTGATGCCCAACACACCTGTTGATGAGAAGATCCCGCTCGAGCGCTTCCTGGTGCCCATCGAGAGCATCGAGAGAGCGTCGGGTCTGCTTTTCGTTCCCAACATCCTAAAGAGGACCAACAGCCTGCAGGCCATTACTGCCCGGGTGTGATCTCTCCACACACACAAATCACAATGAATTAAATATAACGTCCATTTACCTGAACAGTTAAGAAGTATGAAAATTCATCATTTAAGTTTCCACCTCAGGGAGTTTTTCCTCGCCACCGGCTTGCTCAGTAGGGATAAATTCACACAGTTAAAATCTGTATCATGTTTCTGTAAAGCTGCTTTGAGACGGTGTCCATTGTTAAAAACGCTATACAAGTAAACTTGAACTGAATTGAAAAGTTTAGGGGAACAATCCTGTTGCTACAAAATTCGTGATCAGCTACTGAAATGCGCTTGAGCACAGATCCGTGAGATGTTGCAGCTACTGTATGAGATTTATAAACATTAAAGATTAATATATTACATTATTTTATTCTAAAATGGTCCATTGTTCTAATAATAAAAATATTTGAACGACTCGTTGTGTACGTTAGTTCTCCAACAGTTTGAAACTTTTTTTATTATTTGTTTTAAATGACTTGTTTCTGTAGCACTAGTCTGAATCTGTATTTTCATGCGGTGTATCTTAAGCCTGTTTCAGACTTGGGGCTTATTACACATTTTAAGGCATAGTAAAGCTATGAAACATTTTTTTTTTCTGTAACGTTCTTTTTTCCCCCTTGAAAAGTACGGCTAGGAAATCTGAAATGTTTTCGTACTGAAGAAATAAATCAGAAGACAGAGGGAGATGTTCCCATCACACACTGAACATGTACGCTTACTCATGTGTAACAGGAGAAAGACGCATAAGGAATTTTGCTTGCATGCATTCATTTTTAAGCATGCGTAGTTATTTTTTAAGTATGCATGCTTAACTTTTAAGTACTCAGTATGCATACTTTTAGAAGATGGATGGATGGATGGAGCGAGCGGCTGTGGCTCAGTCGGTAGAGCGGGTTGTCCACTAATCCACTAATCGTGGGGTTGGTGGTTTGAATCCCGGCCCGGGTGATCCCATGCTGAAGTGTCCTTGGGCAAGACACTGAACCCTAAGTTGCCCCCGATGGCAAGCTAGCACCTTGCATGCAGCTCTGCTACCATTGGTGTGTGAATGTGATCTCATTAGTAAGTCGCTTGTAAACGTAAAAATGTAAACATGATATTTCTGTAAAGCTGCTTTGAGACAATGTACCATTGTAAAAAGCGCTATACAAATTGATATTTGTTTTTGTTTGTCTTTATTTATAAATGAATACATTTATAAAGTGCCTTAATAACACCCAAGGTTGCCTTACGATGCATTTAACACGAACCAGCACACATTTTGAAAGCATGCTGGATTTTACTTACGTGTTAATTTTAGTACGCATACTTGTCTTTTAACTATGCTTATGTGTTTTCATGTATTCTATGCTTTTAATTATGATTACTTTGAAGTGTGTATCAGCGAGTGTCTGTGTTTTGCTTGCATATTTTCATGCTTTTTGTTTTTGAGTTGAGTAGACTTAAGTTTTTAAGTATATTTCATACATTAACATTTATTCATTTAGCAGACGCTTTTATCCAAAGCGACTTACTAATGAGACACACTCACACACCAATGGTAGCAGAGCTGCATGCAAGGTGCTAGCTTGCCATCGGGGGCAACTTAGGGTTCAGTGTCTTGCCCAAGGACACTTCGGCATGGGATCACCCGGGCCAGGATTCGAACCACCAACCCTACGATTAGTGGATTAGTGGACAACCCGCTCTACCGACTGAGACACAGCCGCCCTATTTCCTTATTTAACAGCACATGCGACTGTTTTATTCCGTTTTTAAAGAGCAGCTTTTCCGGTGTGCGTTGCAATAAAAACAAACACATTGGCAGACCTTTGAAATAGCTAAATAAACTTTAATAATTCTAGTGGCAATTGTACATTAATTGCACTGAACATTCTCTTTAACACAAATGACTCTCCATATACTAGTATGTTTATTTTTTCTCTTGAAGTATTTACATGGAGCAAATTTTACTCTTAAACATACATATAAAAGGCTTTGTGAGATGTTAGAAAAAAAAAAAAAAACAAAGTTGATATTTTTTGCATGCCAGAAAGGGGAAAACAGACGAAGAACTTTGTTATGGCCTGCTATACCTGGTAAAAGAAGACACCGTGCACAAGGTGGCAGAACAAGATCACTGGAATACATTATGGTGTGTGTGTGTGTGTGTGTGTGTGTGTGGGGTACTATTGCCTTCAACATGGAAATAAGACAGAGGAAGCTTATGTGCAATGTTTTACATATATATGTATATTATATTAATATAATATTTGTTATATAACACAATTTCTCATCTCTGTAAACAAAATATTTGCGTATCAAGCGTAGCAGTTAAGGGATGGATGGATGTTTAGTGTAACGGAAGGGGCACATTAAGACCACTTATCAGAACTGAGAATCCAGTGTCTGTGAATCTCAGCTACCTGACATCCATCATATAATTCACACTTCAATGAACACAAACGCTCTAAAACTTTTGGGGCCAGTCGAACATACAGTAGAAATACATAGTATTAAATAGAATAAATGACCATGGAGATAAATTAAAGTATAAGTTAAACACAAATTCATAATTACAACTCAGCTTGGGAAGGACTTGAAGAAAGAATTTGTTATATATATATATATATATATATATATATATATATATATATATGTTTCCCTATGATTTAGTTCATTCTCACCCTCAAACAGTCATATAAATACCACTACAAAACCGTCAGAAATCCAAGTTCACCTTGGCTAAAATCTCAACGCAGCAAAATAGGTGCATCTCTGAAGAAGAGACAGAGCGCTCCTCAGCAGGGTGGAGAGCCTGCGGGTTTAATGTCATGCTGCGTTCAAAAAACTGTTAGAACCGTTGCTATTAAGACTGGAAGAACACAAACTGGACCTGAATCATATGCACAGCCTTCATTTCCTCACTCGCTTTCAATGCTACACGTTTATCTGTGTGTCCATGGATAGTCTCTATCACCAGATGTTGTGTTGTGTTTATTAATTAATTTATTTTTTTTTGGTTAAGGAGCGTATCCCTACTGCTAGAAAGTGCATAATGGTTAAACACTGATGCGTTAAATCCAGGGGGAAATGATTTCTGTTTTCTCCCTACACAAGAACAACATTGATACGTGTTTATTTATTTTTCCCTCTACTCACGCCACAGTACAGCCACAGCTCGAGATTAGCGTTATGAGTGAGGAAAGCGTGCACAAAGCTTCTCAGAGCTCTGCTGTTTCTACAAGCGGCACCTGAATTTACAGCCGAAGCCTGACACGTTTATCATAGAACTGAGGAATTTAACACAAGAATAGGAACAGGAATATACACTGTACAAAATATCCCTCTGCTCTGCTAAAAAAAAAAAAAAAAGAAAAAAAAAATACATAGTGTATGTTTTATGTACATCAACAATACAAACTAACTCAAATTAAACTGGAAATGTAAAAAAAAAATAGACAAAAATAAAACCCATAAGGAAGTACAGATCTCTCCTTACCAACACAAACATAAACAAACAAACAAAATATACTGCTAGCTTTGAGACATGCAAAAAATAAAAATAAAACGTAGGTAAGAAAAGAAAATACATTGACCTTTACATGTACATTTGGCCTACCAGAAATCAACTAAATCATAAAACACTTAAAGTGCTTCAACAAATAATAAAAATAATAATAATAATAAGCTAATACATTTGTATTATTAGCGTGCTGCGAACTAGCAAACGTTCCAGTTAAAATCACACTTTCACGCCCAGGTTCAGTCTTCAGTCATTCAGTTTGTCGTCTTTGCTTGCTTTGTTCATTCTGTATAAAGACACACACGAGTCAACGAAGCATACAACTGATGTTATGTCTAGTAAGAAAGCTGATTTCGATCACTAGGTTTTACACGCCTGGTTTTCTGGTTATTTTGTACGACTAATAAATGTGAGACTGATTAACCTTGTCCATCTCTAAAGCCCAAACATGTTAGCTTTCCCACAAGTTCTGCCCTCAGATTGAAGAGCGAGTGTTTTAGCTGAAGTTCAGAGACTCTCGATTGTATTCCACTGTTTGTGTTTGTTTGTTTATTTATTTGTTAATTTATTTAGTTTTACCCGTAGCCCTTGTACCCGACAGGGTTGTGTGTCATTGCTAGCAGTTGCTGCTGTTGCGGAACTCGCCGTTCTCGGTGATCTGCAGTTTGCTGGGGTTGGTGGGCGAGATGCCGTTGCGTGTCTGCATGCTGTAGCGTTCCTTCAGCTGAGACAGAGCGCTCATCAACCGAGCATTAGCCGCATCCAGAGATGCTATCCTCTTCTCCTACAGACAAACAGAGAAAGAAAGTTTGACGAAGGAATCAAGCGGAGAAAGTCTAGAAAGTCTGTGTTTATTAATGCGTTATAACAGCAGCTCTGAGAGTAGTCCATCCATCCCTCTACGGCTTACTCCTTTTCAGGGTCACAGGGAACTTGGAACCAAGGCGCGGTACACCTTGGACAGGGTGCCAGTCCATCGCAGGGCACAATCGCATACACATTCACACACCCATTCATACACTACGGACATTTTGGACACGCCAATCAGGAAGCCGGAGTTCCCGGAGGAAATCCCCACATGGCCCTGGCTGGACTCGAGCCCCCGACCCTGGAGGTGTGAGGCGAACGTGCTAACCACTAAGCCACCGTGCATATCAGTAACTCTGCTTTGCATCATGCCGCATTACATGACCTTGTTGTTGATTATTTTCACACCCTAGCATTGTTTATTCCTTACATATTTACATACACGCTGTATATTATATACAGTACATATAGTATAAGCTACAACAGGGTGCAGCTCTCACACTTTTCTGACAAGCTAATTAAATAAACAGTTGCACATTTTAAGGCTGGTGGTTGAGAAAAGAAAATATGATAGCAGAACGTGGGTCATTGATCATCTCACCAGGTAACAATACTGTACTGGGTCGAGCGGCTAGAGATCATACTTTTCTAAGGTCATTATTATGCATATGTTCTGAAATTAACTGTATTTTAATATGGGTTGAAAACACAGGTTTATCAAAAAAAATAAAATAAATATATATATATATATATATATATATATATATATATATATATATATATATATGTGTGTGTGTGTGTGTGTGTGTGTGTGTGTGTGTTAAATATCGGTGTGGCACAATTATTGGCAACCCAATGAATTAATATATGAAAAGTATATTTGAAGTATATTCCTTTGATATTAAAAAAAAAACTTTTTTAGTACACCTGGGTGACTAGGAACAGGAAATTGTTCAACCATGTCTTCCTGTTTCACAGTGGTATAAATATGAGGTAACACACAGGCCAAATTCCGTTAGTCATTTATAGCAATGGGTGAGACCAAGAAATAAAGCTGTGATGTGCGGCAAAAGGTTGTTGAGCTTCACACAATGGGAAGTGGCTATAAGAAAATAGCACAAGCATTGAAAATGCCCTTTTCCACCATCAGGGCAATGATTAAGAAGTTCCAGCCAACTGGATCTGTTATGAACCTGTAATTGGACGTGTGTCTATATCATCTCAACACACTGTGAAGAGGACGGGTCGAGCGGCCAAAAGATCTCCAAGGATCACAGCTGGAGAATTGCAGACGTTAATTGTGTCTTGGGGTCAGAAAATCTCCAAAACTACAATCTGAAGTCACCTACATCACAAGTTGTTTGGAAGGGTTTCAAGAAAAAAGCCTCTACTCTCATCCAAAAACAAACTCAAGCGTCTTCGGTTTGCAAGACACTACTGGATGTTTAAATGGGATCGGGTTCTATGGTCAGATGAAATCAAAATAGAGCTTTTTGGCAATGAACACCAGAGGTGGTTTTGGCACACAGTGAGGTAGCCATATGGAAAAGAACCTCATGACCACGGTTAAATATGGAGGTGGCTCTTTAAAGCTTAAAATGGGCCATGGTTGGATCTTCCAGCAGGACAATGATCCAAATCATACATCAAAATCAACACAAAAATGGTTTACTGACCACAAAATCAAGGTCCTGCCATGATCATCCCAGTCCCCTGACTCGAAACCCATAGAACACCTGTGGAGGAGATTCCACCAGCGTGGACCTCAGAATTTGAAGGATCTGGAGAGATTCTGTATAGAGGGAGGAATGATCTCAGATCCCTTGCCATGTATTCTCCAACCTCATCAGGTATTATAGGAGAAGACTCAGAGCTGTTATCTTGGCAAAGCGAGATAGCACAAAATATTGTCTAAAAGAGTGCTAATAATTGTTGCACACCTATATTTAACACCGTTTTTTATTGATAAACCTGTGTTTTGTTTGATATCAGTGAGAGTGAGAGTCTTTTTGTGATTTTCTTTTATCAAAAGATCAAAAGGTTAAACAATAAAGATAATTAATCACAGCCTTCTTTCACAGCTCATATTTATCAAGGGTGCCAATATTAGTGGAGGACAATCTATAACAAATAAGCAATAAGCATAACTTTAATACACGTGTACAAGCACAAATACGATTGAAGAAATATGTATAATCCATTAAAAGGTGGAAATGCAATAAAACCTGCATACTTCTCTACCTATGTCTTGCTTTCTCATCTTTTCCTGAGGCATAAAGTGAGCTTCTTCTCCATGGAGTGATTTCATTATGAGCACCAGGGGGTGCTACTGTCATATGCAGGTGATTTCTTATCAGCAGTAAACTGCATTGGCTCCCTGGGTCCCTTTGAACATTGAGCTCGGGGAGAAAGAAAACATTCCAGCTCGGCTCTGTATAGCCGAATCGGGAATTTCCAGTCAAAGGGTTTTCCAAAGTAAACACACTTGACATCACAGTCAAAATGCCAGAGTCTGTGTGGTGAACACGAAGCAGTACTTATTTTGGGATCGGTTTAGCTATTTTCTGTAATTAGAACTCAGCTTTTGACAGAATTTGGATGATCTGGGCATAACAATAATAGACAGAATATTTTTTTTCCCATGCAGTATGTATGATTAAAGCTGGTGTGTTAGCAAGTGAATGTCTAGGGCAGTGGTTTTCAAAGTAGGGGCCGCCAGGGGGGCCGCAACAATTTGGTGTGAAAAATAAATTCTCATTCTCAGACAACCACACACACACACACACACACACACACACACACACAATCAATTCTTAATGTAATGTAATGTAAATATGTAAGATGTAATTATTAATAAAACGCTGGATATATTCAGAAGTTTGTATTTTTAATGTGTTTTAAAGACATCTTGCGAAAGGGGGGCCTCGGTCACATGGTAATGCCATTTGGGGGGCCTTGCCCTGGAAAAATTTTGGAACCACTGGTCTAGGGTACTTTGTTGATGAAGGTGGATGGATATATCTGTGATTTAAGCAAAATGAAAATGTTTTGCAATATTCCTTTTACAGCTGCAGTAATTATTGTATCATATGAAACGATATGATACACATTTCAATTTGTCGTATACGACATGATGACCTTAAACAAGGAACAATATAATACATCCATTCATCCATCTTCTATACAGCTTAATCCTTTTCAGGGTCACGGGGATACCTGGAGCCTATCCCAGGAAGCATGGGGCACAAGGTGCCAATCCATCACAGGACTGTCCAGGGCACAATCACATACACACTCACACACCCATTCATACACTTTGGACATACCAATCAGCCGACCATGTATGTCTTTGGACTGGAGGAGGAAACCAAAGCACCGGGAGGAAACCCCTGCAGCACGGGGAGAACATGTAAACTCCGTACACACAGGATCCCAAACCCTGGAGGTGTGAAGCGAACGTGCTAACCACTAAGCCACCGTGCGCTCCAATATCCATCCATCCATCCATCCATCTTCAACCGCTTACTCCTTTTCAGGGTCACGGGGAACCTGGAGCCTATCCCAGGGAGCATCGGGCACAAGGCGGGGTACACCCTGGACAGGGTGCCAATCCATTGCAGGGCACAATCACATACACACTCACACACCCATTCAGACACTATGGACACTTTAGACACAACAACCAGCCTAACATGCATGTCTTTGGACTGGGGGAGGAAACCGGAGTACCCGGAGGAAACCCCCGACACACGGGGAGATATAATACAGTTAAATATTATTTGTTTCAGTGCCGAGTCCATTCAGGCCTGATCCAGTATGATTCAATATAGATACATTTAGGTTTTACATTATGTGACGCACCAAAACTTGACAGTTGAAAATCAGGAAAAGTTTTGATGAGCCTGTGCCCATGAAACGTCTCAGGTTCCTGTTCTAGGCTGACATGAGTGGAACCAAATGTGGGATTCTGCTGTTGTAGTCTATCCACTGCGAGGTTGTGCATTCTGAGATGCTTTTCTGCTCACCGCGGTTGTAAAGACTGATTACATGAGATAATACATTCTTTTCTGGCTGATCAAACCAATTTGGCCATTTTCCTCTGACCTCTCATATCAACAAGCCATTTTAACCCACAGAACTGTCGCTCATTCAATGGTTTTTGATTTTCCGCACCATTCTGTGCAAACTCGAGACGGTCGTACGTGGAAAATCCCAGCAGTTTATACAAGACTCAAACTGGCCCTTCTGGTACCAACGACCATGCCACATTTAAAGTCACAGAGATCACACTTTCTCTTCATTTGGATGTTTGATGTGGACATTAACTGAAGCTATTGGTATAATTTTTTTCACTGTAGTGCTGCCACATGATTGGCTGATTAGATAACTGTAACGGCATGAACATGCAGTTGTACATTTCTTCCTAATAAAATGGGCAGTGAGAGTATATCGTTCATTTCAGCATCAATATGATTACATTTACATTTATTCATTTAGCAGACGCTTTTATCCAAAGCGACGTACAAATGAGACACACTCACACACCAATGGTAGCAGAGCTGCATGCAAGGTGCTAGCTTGCCATTGAGGGCAACTTAGGGTTCAGTGTCTTGCCCAAGGACACTTCGGCATGGGATCACCCGGGCCGGGATTCGAACCACCAACCCTACGATTAGTGGATTAGTGGACAACCCGCTCTACTGACTGAGCCACAGCCGCCCTTATTAGATTAGATTAGATTAGATTCAGGTACGATCCAATAGGATCCATCCATCCATCCAGCCATCCATCCATTCATCTTCAACCGCTTACTCCTTTTCAGGGTCACGGGGGAACCTGGAGCCTATCCCAGGGAGCATCGGGCACAAGGCGGGGTACACCCTGGACAGGGTCCAATAGGATTCAGTTCAGTTAAATTGATGTTTTACACCATGTCGTACTTTAATCCCACCACCTTGTCTACGGGCAATGAGAACATTCGTGATATAATTTCGGGGGTTGTTTCTTGCCTGCAAGCTCTGAAAGAAAATCCAAATCTTGTTTTCTCTCTAACACACAAACATTTTGATAGCAGTATTCTTTTCCATTTCAAATTGAATCGGATCTTGGCTTGTAAGTCAATGCAGCTGTATCATAGACTGTTGGACTGATTTTCCAATTCAATCCCCTACCGCACTATTACTTTACTGTAGACATTCATTTAGAATTATTATTTTTTTTTTAAATGACATAAATTCCCTGAACACAAATTCTACCCAAGTAGCAGCTAAAATCCAGTGTGTGGAACTGTACACTGATGATGTTTGGTGTTTAGTGATCACCTGGGCTTCAATGATCTTCTGTTTGGAATCAACAATGACCTGCATATCTGCATGGTCTTTTTTCAGCTCCTCCTCGACCGACATTAACCTGCAATCCAAAAGCCCCAGAGATAAAGTTAAAACATTTTTTTTTAATGTCCGAAAGCCATCCAACATCCGGTTATCTGATCAAACTTTAATAGGCTGAGCCTTAGACATGCTGGTTACATTTATTATATCCACATATTAAACAGATTCAAGGCCCCGAGCAAACTCAAGGACGTAACTACAATAATGGAATCTTTTGAGAAATTTGAACCTTGTGTTTAATTTATTGAAAATGGGACAAAAAAAAAAAAAGAAGTGGACATAGAAATACAGTAGAAGCTGAAACAAGGTTATTTATCGTGGGTCAAATAGTGACTGTGACTCGTGTGAATCGCATCACTGTAAGAGATGTGTTCCTCTGTGTTCACCTGGTGATGATGCTTTTCATCTGCAGTTCTTTGTCCTCCTGCTGCCTGCGCAGTCGCTCCTCAGCATCCTCCAGCCGAGCCTGGTACTCCAGCAGCATCTTCTGTGTTTGATCATCCTGGGCCTGCAGACGCGACTCGTACTCCTCGAGCTTCTTCAAGGCCAGCCGGAGACGCTCCTGCAGCATGCTGATCTCCTGCTGATACTGGAAGAAATGATAGTGCGAAAGGAACAGGAATGAAACTTTCATGGATTTTTTTATTTTTATTTCTTGCCAGAGGTCATATGGTTGCTGGGCGTATCGATTGTCGGTGTTAGAAAAGTTAAATCACTTTTAGTGCTGCATACAAAACCAAAACAAAAATGCACAGTGGCAATTAAAAATAAAAAAGTAAGGAAGGGTTCAGATCTTAATGGGAGTCTAAATGTTGCTTTATTTTAGACAGGCGCACTTGGAGGAATACTTATTGCCAATATCAGTTGTACACATACGCATTGTTTAATATAAGTCAGGTTTTCTAATCTCTTTAGTAAACAGACTTGACAGCAATTGCTCAGGGAGGCTCTCGACTATAAAATTTGATAATAGAGTTTGAGCAAAGAAAAGAGCAGTGAGGGACAAACATCATGTGAAGCGTCCTGTAAGGAGACATTATTTAATATTTATGAAAGGAGTCTCTAGCGCCAGTGTTGGTTTTCTGCCTCCAGGACAGTTTATATATATATATATATATATATATATATATATATATATATATATATATATATATATAAACTTTCCGAAACATAAACGTAAATATAAACAGATAAAAAGTATGACACTGTTCTTTATTAAATATAATGTCTGTAGTGTTGGGAGGTGTTATTATAGAAAAAAATATATAACATATATAATATATATCGTTGATATAACAGCACATTGCGTCATGTTATACTGTATTACAAGTTATGAAAAAATATGCAAGCCATCAGATTTTATCTTGTGATTTTGAAATGTCATTTTAATAACTTAATATTTAACACCCCACAATCAATAAATGAGACTTTTACAAGGCCCCGTCCCAAACTATTGTAACGGCAAGGCCAATTCATTTGTTTTTGCTGTAGACTGAAGGCATGTGAAATCAAAAGATGATTATGAGAAGAGAGTTTAGCTTTTCAGCTTTTATTTCCTGGTATTTATATGTACATGGAACATATTGGATACAGTCTGAAAATGTGTTTCTTGCTCTGAACATCTACTCCTGCTCTTAACCTCCAGTTTCTCATGTGAAGACTGCACTTGTTGTTAAAAAAGGACAAGCCAACATGAAGATCAGAGAGCTGTCTATGGGAGAAAAGGAAGCGATTTTGAAGCTGGGAAAAGCAATCAGAGGCAATGCAGAAACACTGCACATAGACAATACAACAATTTGGAATGTCCTGAAAAAGCAGGAAAGCACTAGTGTACTGAACAACAACAAAAATAAATAAATAAACCAACAATTGGGTGATGTCAGTTGTTCGCAGGCTTGTTGCAGTTATTGCAAGCAAGGGATATGCAACCAAATATTAAGTGTTAGTTAATTTAATTCTTATCTGTTCATATACTTTTGTACACCTGAGCATTGGGTGTTCTGATGCAAAAGGTTCTATTTTATGTCATTTAACAAATCTAGATACCAGGAAATAAAAGCTGAAATCCTAAACACTCGTCTCATATCCATCTTTTGATCTCAAACCCAAATGTCTTTGTTCTACTGCACAAACAAATGAACTGGTCTTGCCGCTCCAATGGTTTTAGATGGGACTGTAAGTCTTTTGCATAAGCAGTTCCACAGATAAGTATTCGGTTGACATATAGCACTGTCTAATATACCAGTTCTTACACTTACAAAGACGGAATTCTGTAAAGGACATTGCGTCCATTTTATACAGTAACAAAGATGAATAAATATTGTGTATTTCAGATTGCATTGCACTAGCTCAGGCACAAGGATGTATAGACACATAGCCTGAAAGACTGAGCTCTGGAGAGAGAGTGAGTGAGTGAACAGTGAGTACAAAAAAGAACATAACTTAAAGCCTGTATCCATCACCATTCTGAACAAGGCCAAGTTGTAGGACAGGGCTGACTGAAAATAACCAGCCATGAAGAAAATAACCCATCAGCCTTCTCTTGCTGTATTCTTGCCCCAAGGTCACTCCGTTCTACGGCTACTTGTTAAAAATTCATTGAAGACCTTTAGAAAATGCACTGTCTGTGGTGAAAATTACACTGTAGAGTTCATAAACATGTGCACTGTACATACTAAACCTGATCTGCTTTAGTGTTCAGTCCCTTCCAGGACAGAGCTAATAATATTAGCATCAGGAGAAACTGGACCCAGCAAGAGATGAGCGTTCACACACTAAAATAACCCTTACTGTAAGTCATTAACACCTCCTGGTAGCTACAGTACATTCTGTGTTCTTAATCCCTTATTGTAAATCCACACTAGAAGGTGATGAAGCAACAATTGGCTATTTATTTTCTTCGTATGTGACAGAGCTGTGATTTCAGCGACAGCGTCAGGTGAGTATATTTAACCAGTTACAGTTAACTAGCAAGTGCACATAACATAATAACATGTAACAAAATGTTATGCAATGTTTAATTTGTCTGTAGCTAGTTAGCTTTAGAACACTTATAGCTATGTCCGTTTCTCATCAGAACTAAAGACAACATTGGACACGCCACAAAAGCAACAGCGAGGTGTGAAAATATTGTTAAACTAAAGACCTGTCCAATATTTCAGTCCTTACCCTTGCAACAACATACAGTACATTCTTATAAATTTCACCGCAATTATGAAATATTATGCCTTAAGATAAATAACTGAACCATAAGATTGGACTTTAGAGGTTTAGACGTCATGGTAAAGTATGTGCATAAGTGTAGTGGGCGTTACCTTTTCAGCCTGGCTGAGCTCATCCTTGTTGAGGAGGTCTTCCCTGTGTTTGGAATCTGGGTCAATTCCTTCCTGCTCCAGATACTGAGCGTTCATATTTAGCAACCACGCAGCCGTGCGGTCCAGAGCGCTGGGATTCACTGGAGATGGGGCCTGTTTAAATTCCAGATACAATACACCCGTTGCACACGGTTAGATGTGCGGTTAGATGTGCGGTTAGATGTACTGATGTACTTCATTTCAAACCAAGAAAGGTTTTTGAGTAGGTATTAGTAAGTTTGTACACTCCAGTATTAATATGCTTTGTGCTCTTTGGTCTTGTTCTCACAGGACACATCAAGATAAATTAACTCTACAAGATAAACTAACACTTATCATCCTACCCACATTGTCTCTGTGCTGCTGGTTTGATGAACATTTTGTTTGTTTGCTCATTTGAACAATTCGGCTCCTTTTCCAAGCACGTACCTGCACAAGCACGCTCCTAAAGCCCTTTTGAAAAAGGCATTAGATGTTGTTTTAAAAGTTTTCAAGGTGACAAGAGCACTCAGGCCGGCTGGGGGATGCTTGATCCATTTTTAATGAAGATTCATTCTGTGAGACTTAAGACGAACAGTTTGGCCAATCTGTGCAGTCATTTAATCAACTGTGTTCCGTGTCTCTGCTCGGGCTATTAATCTAGGCTGTCTGCTTCATTCCCAACTGTTCGTCCAGCTGTGAGTTAAATGCCAAACTTTTAACTCAACTAAAGAGTTTAACTTGTGTGATTACACCAATAAACTATATATATATATATATATATATATATATATATATATATATATATATATATATATATATATACTGTATATCTCAATATCGGTCCCCAGGTGAATTATAGCTATTCATATCAGAGTACTAGGTAAATGCCAGTGTCATTCAGATGTCCAGATGTGAGGTGTCTTCCTACAAAATCTAAAGGTATTGTGGAAATACATGTAATATGAATCGATGTAAAGGTTTTATTTAATTAATTAGGAATTTACAAGAAAAAAACCTGACATTATCTTGAGTTTACTGGTATATTGTCTATAGATTAAAGTTATGATGATATTAGTTATGATGAGTTAGGTAGTCAATTTCTTTGCAAATATTATCTAGCTAAGTTAGTTTGATCGAAGCATTTGTGTAGCATCAGTCTACGTAGAACCTTTAAAGGATCCCCCCAGAAGGACAAAGCAAAGACAACAGGCTCACCTGTTTGTGCAGTGTGCGAGGTTTGGTCTCGGGACTGTCTCCTTTAGAAGATGAGGACTGCTGCCTCAGCCTGGCTCCATTGCTAGGCCAGTCAGGAGATGACGATGACATCATGCTGCCACTGGAGGGCCGTGGATAGGGTGCAGTGTTGAGCATGCTGGGAGGAGTGCGTCCTCGAGTGACTGTGGGTGGAGGAGGCTGATCGATCCGCCTCTGTGGGCCAGCACTGTTCTGTCGTGGGACGTTGGATTGGTGCTGGGACTCAGTGAGGGACATCTGCCTTCGTGTAAACTCACCAGAGCGTCGTGCAAAGTCATCAGTGTTGCTTGCACCTGCTCCTCCACTTCCAGAGCCTGTGCCCATGCTGGCTTGTGTGATGAATGTGGGCTTGATCCCTAGTGTGGCCACATCTTCGGGATTGCCCTGGGAGCCGGTGGAGCTTTGGCATTCTGAACCTGAATCAGCAGTGCCACGTGGAGACACTGGCATAGCAGCCGCCATCTGGTACACGGGGTTCTGGAAGCAGAGAGGCGCTAGTAGCTGTGGCCGGCCTGGGGCACTCTCTATGCCTGGTGTTGTGGGTGTTTGCCCACTCTTCCTCAGGGTAGGCCCTCCAGCTGTGCCACCTTTCAGAGTACGGGCAACCCAAGCCCCAGTGCCTTGTGTGTCATTGGTAGGGTCACTGGACACTGTATTGGCGCTGCTGTCAACACTTCTGCTGTCCTGTAGGTCCACCATGGACAGGCTCTTGCTGCCATTGGATATCTGCATGTCTGGCTCATTGGCCTCTGAGTAGCTGGAGCTGCGAGCTGGAGATGCCTGAACTCCTGAGGCCCTAGTCACGAAGAACAGATCCTTGTTTTCAGGGGTCGGAGAGGGCAGCCTGGTGAAATCCACCAACCTGCAAATTAATAAAGTCACAGCTCAGCTTTTGATCTGCCTCACTGCATTCATTAGCATGGCTGATATATATGCTAATGAGAACACCTTAATAGCATAGATGAATGTTCCCAATCTTAGACCTGGAGCACACCTTCCCTGCACATAGAGTTCTCCCACTCACACTGATTCAGGAAAGGGTTTTTATTAGTTGGATTAGGAGAATTGGAGCAGGCCATGAGTTCTAATCCCAGCACCGCAAGCTGCCAATGTTGGGCCCTTGAGCAAGGCCCTTAACTCTCAACTGCTCAGATGTATAAGCGAGATAACTTCGCTCACGTCTACATTCACATTCCTTATCTACATTCCGTAAATATCATGTAATTGTAAAAGGTTCGTGACAATCATTAAACTCAAAATTCATACCTACAATGGAAGAAGCTCCCACTGCTACTATATACCTGCACTTTTGCAATTATACACAAGTATGCTGGAATTATTTTCAGTTGTTGAGCTTACAGGGTGCTCTGTGTACCTCTCATTTCAGTTGAGACCCTTTGACCGCCAACAGGAAATGCGAAAACTGCAAAATGTGCCCACTAATCGCTTTACAAAACAATGCACCATCACCAGATTTAATGAAGCCCTATAATGTTTTGAAAAGAGCTCTGCTTGGGGGCTGCTGAGACAATAAAGATCTTTTATAGTGTCAAATAAAGTTATAATGAAATACTCAAAGCGTTAATTCAGTGCTACTACTTCACACTGAGAATGGCTTAATTTCCATAAAAAGGCTTTTAAAAATGTAATTTCCTTTATTTCACACTTTGTAGTACGCACTTCATCTACATCCTATAACGTCTTGATTAAAACCCTTATTATTGCCCGATTACCACTAACAGAATCAAACTAGTTTTATAATGGAGTCATGTCCACTGTGAAGTTTGTCCATTTTTGCGTATTTATTGTGCTGTATGAAGTGTACCTGTGAATGTCACGTATAAAAACGGAGCAGCTTTACAGCCTTGTATGCCATTTATATTAAAAATGATGGAATACTGTATACGTAAGGAGTCTCAACGTTGAATGAGAAATGACAGCGCAGTGTGACTCCCATTGCTTTACTGTGCTTGATGAGCACTTGTAATACAGCAATAATACATGTGCAATGGACAGTTTACAATTATCAACTAGTGCTAAAGCTTTAAATAAATTATATTACAGTTCTAATACTGACACACACATGACATTTTGTACTAGCTGTAGCTCTGTAGTGGTGCTAATTCCTGTTTTTATTGTTTGTTTTTTTAAATAACTATAATTCTTTCTGACATTAAACATGTATGTGTTTAGCAAAATTCCTATAGTAAACATAATAATTATAAAAGTACATTAATATTACAGACATATATATATA
>JAFFST010050039.1:188667-220205 GCA_022414735.1 Noturus placidus
CACCAACCCCACGATTAGTGGATTAGTGGACAACCCGCTCTACCGACTGAGCCACAGCCGCCCTAATAGTTATTATTATTATTATTATTATTATTATTATTATTATTATTATTATTATTATTATTATTATTATTATTATTATATATGTTTGTAATTAACCTAAAAACCCAATATGTACAATGTGTGGAACAAAAAACAATATATGTAAATAATATACACACACCACACACAGTATGTAAATACTACTATACAGTTATAGTTTGGGAAGATTATAAACATTGGAAAACAAAGTTTTGGAGATAATGTTGAAAACTGTATATGAGATGTGTTTGCCTAATAAAAAGAGATGGGCGTGGCTCAGCTTTCATTTTCATTTGTTTCCATAAATCAATAGGTTCAGACTAATGAAGTCCTTAGTGAGCTGAATGATGCATGTTCAAGCAGGAAAGTTCTAAACCTGTTCCCTTCCCATGCACTGGCACTCACTTGGTGAAGTTGGCGAGGTTCTGCGTGACCTTGGCGATGAGGGTGAGGGTGCGCGCCGTGCGGTCATCGGGATATTCCTGCATGAGGTCGAAGAGCGACGGGGACATGATGGCGGGACACAGAAAGCGTAGGAAGAGCGAGGCACTGATCAGCCGCTCGCTGATGTCCGGTCGGCCGCGGTTACCGCACTCCTGCCTCCAGGATGCAAACACCTCCTTCAGCTCGCGTGGGAACACACTGCAGTGATGAGACGAGGTGCAGGAGTTTACAACATTGTACTACACCTATTGTACTGGGTTTTTAAAAAATGACCCCTATTTTACAGTTAATCTAAAATTAAAAATTAAAGATATCACATTTTTTTCCCCTTCTTCCGGCTGCTCCTGGATGCCCTTCCTGACGCAACCCTCCCCATTTTCCAGGCTTGGGACCGGCACTGAGAGTGCACTGACTCGTGCAACCCTCCAGTGACTCGGGTTGGTTCCCTGACCGGGAAATGAAAGACATCAATCTTATACATAAATTCAACAAAACTTGACATCAGTGTTATGCTGCCCTGCGACGCAGCCTGAGCCGCAGCTCAAAAAGACTAGATGGCTGGCTTCACTTCACTTGGAGGAAGCATGTGCTAGCCTTTACCCTTCCCAGTCGGTAGCTGTCGTATGATAGGGGAGAATCGGCTTGTGGATAGGCATCAGCAGGTGACCAAATTGCGGAGAAAATGCTATAAAAAAATATTCACCATGTGCAGGAAGTTCCCAAATTGCCTAACGTAACACACTAAATATCTTGTTTCAGTAAATTCCTTTTGTCTTTATTTGGACTTTGACTATATGACGTAATGCATGAAGTAGAAAAACAAAAAACAAAATAGGGATTAAACTAAACCAGGGGTGTGGGTGCAGGTTTTCACTCCAGCCAAGCATAAGCCACACCCGATTCCACCTGTTTAATTAGTTGATCTTGGCTTTCAATAAACTCAGGTGTGGGTTCTGCTTGGTTGGAATGAAAACCTGCGTTCACACCGGCCCTTTCCGGATAAACTCGGACACCCTGGACTAGACATTCGCTTCAATTTGTAACCCTTCCAATGTAGCAGATACTGTAACAGTTCACCCACAACAAGAAGAAACATGAAGAAAAAGAGAAGGACCAATTTGAAGAATCAGTGTTGAATCAGCATGACTATGTGTATTTAATGTAGTCCTAACGACACTATGTTTAGAGTCTCTCTCTCTTTAAATACTTTGATTCCTCTTGTCTAGCTTGCTTCAGTTTTCAGCTCTGTCCTCCGCTGAGGCATCTAATCAGGTCTAATCTACTGTCTAGTGCAGTCTGAAATAAAGTAAAAAAAAAATAAATACAACATAAATAAAAAGAAATTCTGTAGTGAAGAGTTGTGGCCTAGTTTGGAATTGATCGCTTATCCGAGGCAGAACTGGGACTCAAATTAAGATTCCCCTCAAAGGCAGAGGAAATTGAACTTGCGCGAGCTGTCGAACGCAAGACCAATTTCTTTACTCAGCATGATTTCTGCTATAACTGGGATTATAGTCATTTCCCACGCAGTCTGGGGGAAGAGGTTTCGCTTCACTCTTGGCTCTCGGAGGAGAGCGTACACTGTGGATGTTACCCGGAATGCTAAGAAAGCATGGGTAAATCAGACACACTCAGACCCACACACACACCATCTGAAACCAATAAAACAATGAAGACATTCGGTTTTAGGAAGGCAGTTTGGTAGCCAAATGTACGTGGACAACAGCAGACCTTCAGTATTATATTGTTATGCTGAGGTGCTGATACATGGACAGAAACAGGAGACAAGATCGACCATGCAGGAGTTTCCAGAAGTCAGTCACTCTCAAGTCTCTGACGCATAACGATCGTATTTGGTTTAAATGGTCTGCACTTACATAGCGCTTTTATCCAAAGCGCTTTACACTGTGTCTCATTCACCCATTCACACACTCACTCACACACCAATGGGAGCAAAGCTGCCATGCAAGGCGCTAACTTGCCATCGGAAGCAACTTGGGGTTCAATGTCTTGTCCAAGGACACTTCGGTATGTGGAGTCATCCGGGCCGGGTATCGAACCGCCAAGTAGCGGACAACCCGCTCTACCACCTGAGTCACAGCTGCCCGTGTTTATAAGGTTTATAAGGATGCTTTCCAGTCCCTCTAAGATTTCAAAATTTTGCGAATGCATAAATGAACGCAAAATCAGGCCAACCCTGCAATATTCAGAGGAGCTTGCGAATTTTTCTAAACTACCGCGGAATTTCCGAAGATTTGTGCGGAGAGATGTCATCACAACGCGCATTCAGCCAAAGCTCTTCGATTCACATGTGTCGAACACGAGTACTGCTAAAGGATTTAAAGGTAAAAAAGCTAAAAAGCATTTACAAACGACACTGTGAAAGACCGTGCGAAACAATTTTGTGCAATTCAAGCAGTTTTCCGCAAAAATAAAGCACAAAAAACAGAGCTGCATTACAATTTTTTAAAAAGCCACAGAAAAACCAAACAGTTCTGGCCGCAACAATTAAAAAAACTGAACAAAAGAGTGATATCCTTTAAGGACTGGCTTTCACACCTATTAGTCTGTTTGATGAGTCGAATCCGAGGGAAGTTGATACTTTTCATTTGCATGATATTTAGATGGTTTGGTTTAATGTTACGCATAAATAACTGAAACAAACAAAAACCCACAACAACATCATCATCAACAACAACAAAAGACTGACTAAGGGGTGTGAAACACTGAATACGTTTACATGGACAGCAGTAATCTAATTATTGACCTTATTCTGAATAAGACAATGTTCTGATTAAGGTGTTTACATGAATCGCTTTTAGAATCCTCCTTTCATGTTCCCGTTTTACGCATTATAGAACATAGATCGATTAACGGCACACGTCATTATGTCACCGCACCACGCCGTCCGATGTCCCTCCAGAATTTCACGTATCGACATACAGTTCATCTTCGTTATGGTACCGTATAGTTTTGGGTGTTTTTTGAATTTTTACAAAGTGAAGTCATGCTGTACGTGCAAATAGACGACTGCTTGAAGCCGTAGGCTGCGTCTCAAACCGCGTACTTACCGTCTATATAGTAGCCGAAATACATGTATTTCTCCTACTATATAGTAGGTAAGAACACGGTTTCGGACGCTCTCTTGTTTGCGGTAAAACGGTTGAGCGCTGCCGTGTGTGATCGTGTCCGGTCACAAAATGCGGTGAAAACTCACACGACGTTCATAATGTGATTAAGGTGTTTATATGTCTGTAATACACGTCCATAATATGACTAAAACAGGAGTACTCCATCTGTCTTAATTCGATTTGTGTTTACTTCGAGTATGACTTTAGGCGGATTAAGGTAATAAAACATTGCTGTTTACATGCTAGTTTCGTAATCAGAGTATCGTCTTAATAATTATTGTTGTCCATGTAAACGTACTGACATTCTTTCGGAAATCAGTTCAGAAGTATGGTGATAGAAAAGGTAAACAAATTTTTCCCAAGCGCATAGAAATCACAAAAATCACCCGAGCAGAGAGAACACGGAGTCAGTACTAAAATAAAAATTTAAAAAATAATGTGTTAATTATCCATCCATCCATCCATCCATCTTCAACCGCTTACTCCTTTTCAGGGTCACGGGGGAACCTGGAGCCTATCCCAGGAGGCATCGGGCACAAGGCAGGGTACACCCTGGACAGGGTGCCAGTCCATCGCAGATGTGTTAATTATGTAAATAACTATTTTTATGTGATGGATCCAGGATTTTTTTTCCATCGGTCCAAATATCCACAACATATCCTGCAGCACTACAGCTCTGTCCTGTGGTTCAGTTAGTGATGGTGTTTATCAGCTTGTATCTACAATTTTTTTTTTTAAATGACGCACCCTAAAATATGGCATGTTTGGTTCACTTCCTGCAGTTGGCTCGATTCAGAGTCTTTTCTCACTACAATCAAACCTCACTCATTTAGAAGTTCACGTCGAGACCTCCTCGCCCTCGTCCAGACCAGTGGTTCTGGTCTGATTTGATGTGAATGCGATGCTCTCACCTAACTACCGAACCACACCGAGGATAAAAATGCACCAAGGTTTTATTCAGACTAAACACTGCACATGTGAAGCAACACTAATCAATAGTTTCTTCAAGGAATCCTTACAAACATGAATCAGCTACTTTAGTGGCGGTTTTAATGTTTTTAAAAAATACTTTTAGTTTTTAGCCCTGTTTTTAGACTGGCACCCTGTCCAGGGTGTACCCTGCCTTGTGCCCGATGCTCCCTGGGATAGGCTCCAGGTTTCCCCGTGACCCTGCAGGAAGGATAAAGCGGTATAGATGATGGATGGATGCATGGATGGTCTTTTCATTTTTAATTCTAACCTCCTTGAAAAAGCTGAGGTTGGAATTTCATCTTTCCTTACTACAGGTCTTTTTATGTGCACTCTTATCTGAGGAGTCATTCCTGTCTTCCAGATTTGATGCTTTATTTTTCTCTGACGTCCTACGTTTTCAATATTCAGCTTCTTATCAGTAACTCTGTACCGTTAATCTCTTCTGAGGCGAGCGAAAAACAAACCAACGAACAAAAATAATCGGCCGTCTGCAAGAAATATCTCTTTCAAAATGTACGTCCTCCTCCAAGGTCATTAGGTCATTTCTGGAAATGACTGCATTACCTCTGTACAGGTCACACTTAAACTAGCTTGTAGTGGCGTTTCATGAGCTTGGACAAAAAAATTCCTCACATTTGAACATTTTTTTATTTTGACCTCTGAAGGTCACATTTACAGTTTTAATTTTGCTGCTTCAGCATTTTTTTTTTTCTTCATTTCCTTACACACAGAAGGTGAGATTAGACGCCTATTTACAAAAGTCATGACCAGACTACTGCATTAGAGGGACAGATTTCATTACGCCGATCTGTGTTCGTTCGCTGGGTTTAATGTTGGCGGTAAAGCAGGAGCGTAGAGTATTACCAGTAGGAGTTGATGATCTTGCAGAAAGCGAGCTCGCAGCACATCTTCAGATTGCCTTGGTGCTCGGCCAGGTCGCTGGAGGAGCACTTTGACGGATCCACTTCGCAGTTTTCATCTGATTCATACAGCGCTTTGATAAACTCGCCTGACACACACACACACACACACACACACACACACACACACACACACGTTAAACTCCTGGAAATCAGCTACATTCCTTAAAGTATTTCAGTGTTCATATGTTTACATCTTAAAATTCAGATTCACTTCTCAAATAATTAACTTGCCAAATGTATTTTTTTTTACAAATCACTTGGAACAAACGTGGTAATTTCCCTGTGGAGTACAGTATATTGCAGCACCGAAGGAGGCAGCAGCAATATTCATTGTAAACGTGAGCGAGATCGTAGATACAGGATCTTCTCAGCAGATTTACTGAATGAATACAGCAGATAACAAATAAAACCCTATTGTACTGCAGTGTGTGTGTGTGTGTGAGTGAGGAGAGGGCTTCTGTGTCCAGTTGTATTCATCTGCAAGTTACCCGGTTGCTATTTTGTAAGCAAATCTAAAAATGTGAATGAACAGAGCAACTGAAACGTCAGATGCTCGGTCGTAAGCATGAAATTTACACTCAGATGTTACAGTGCTCTTCTGCAAACCTCAGAATTCTCCCTGGACATTCAAGTTCGATGTAAAATTCGATCAGAAAATACTAACATTCAAATTCAGATTTCTGCATTTAAAATCAAACGTGGAATCGCATGATTGTAAACAATCCGCGCCTCATTTGCTCAATCCGTATCCGTTTCGAAATAGAAATGCAAAGATTCTTTTATTTGTCTTGTCTTTCCGCAAAACGAACACAGATTGTTTCATCTATCTACGGAATTTCAATTCTAATCAGTTCAGTGGTGTTTTCACGACTAAAAATTCAAACATTAACACTCAGATCTTTGTCTCTTTATTTATTTATTTATTTATTTTTTGCTTGTGGATGTCATGAAGATGAAAACCTCCCGGAACAGAAAAACACCAAGTCCTTATGAGAGAAAGCTTCAACTCTCAGAACTCTTCTCTTTCTGACCATCTTGCAGTTGACCAGTGGGCCTTCAAGGAATTACTGATCTCTTAAATCAATCAAATAATGCTCTGAACACGGGTACTTACTGATGAATAAACAACATGAACGAATAAATGACTGATCTTGATGTACTCTGGATTGTACCACTAGAGCAATAGAGAAAAGACTGCGCTGGATTGAACATGGTGGTTTTCTTTAATCAGAAAAAGCTTTCATCAATAAATCTATGAAGAAATGATAATAAAAAATAATTGTACAAAAGCTAAAATCTTACCTAAAGCATCCTGCAGGTACTTCTGGCCCACCAGTTTGAGATATTCCTCGATGGCTTTGGTGGCCAGCGTGTTCTCCCGAAAGATCAGGTGCTCGTTGTCGCCACACCGATCAACCTCTGACATCATCAGGTCAGTCAGGAAGTCCTGTATCATATACAAAGGAAGACAACAAAACAACACAATGGTATTTATCATAAAATGTCACAATTGACAATTTTAAAATGGAAGCATGTTATTCCAACCATTGAATAAAAATGAACTCCATTATGAGTTGGCTGTCCACCAGTGAAGCACTTTATCCCATTTCCTGTATGGAACTATGCTGAATTGTTCAATACAGCAACTCCATTGATGTCTATTGAATTAATCAATGACTATTTCCACCGCACCAGATTAAAATCACACATCCTTTACAACAGCATCATTTGGTCAGAAGGTGTTCATTCAGGAAAAGCAAGGAAAATCTCAGCTTTATCTTAATGCACTTGATCTAATATGTAAATGTTAAATGGCGCACTTATATAGCGCTTTTATCCAAAGCGCTTTACACTGTGTCTCAATCACACAAACACTCACACACCAATGGGAGCAGAGCTGCCATGCAAGGCGCTAACTTGCCATCGGGAGCAACTTGGGGTTCAGTGCCTTACCCAAGGACACTTCAGCATGTGGAGTCATGTGGGCCGGGAATCGAACCACCAACCCTACGATTAGCGGACAACCCGCTCTACCACCTGATCCACAGCCACCCATATGTCTAATATTTCTATAGTAACCACTTAGACAGGGACTGGGACGATGGACGGTCCACATCAACAGATTACAAAAACGTGTACTTGTTGAAATGGTGAGATTTTCTGTGAGATGATGTTTCATTTTTGGAATGAGTCTCCAGTGTCAGTGCTTGATACTGTAACAGTCAGTGGTAAAGCTGAATCTTTACGTTTTCAGGCACAGGATGGAAGGCTTTGCAGTTTATTGGTAACATGATAACATGTTAACATGAGAGGCTGGTGAAGAAAAATATCACTCAATAGCACTCACTGGCAAAGTGTTGTGGTATAAGATGAATAAAAACACTTCAGGATGTATGGGTATAGGAAAGTCGTCAACTTTGCAGTATCAATGGTCACACGTCATGAACGTCCACTTAGGTCCGGTTCATAACGTTCGCTGGTGGACCTCCCGAGGACATCAGAGTCATAACGTAAAGCATAACATTACTGAATGTGTTCATTTCAGCGAAAGGAATGGACGCTGGTCATCCTGTGAACGTCCCCTTCAATGTCCAGAGGACGTCAAGAGGACCCTACACTTGGACGTTTGGGGGACGTTCACACAGTAGAGGCCATTTAAGGGACGTCCTGTGGACGTTTTTTGTCAGCTGGGTACATGTTAAGATGTTTGTGCCTAACTCTTACTTAACCCTTTCAGATGGTCATGGTAAAACTTTGACTTATTTCTTTTAGATCTTCTAGACTATTTGTTCTATCAGTGTTAATAATTGCCTTACTTAAAGATACGCTCTTGTTTCATTTCTACAACTTCTTTGTAGATAAATTGCACAACAGCTAACCGTATGCTCCCTTCTTCGGGCATGAAAACTTTCACACACAAACGTAACATAATGAACTTTTCCGGTCGAGTGGTCAGAAGATCGAATCTGGACGAGCAGATGGTTCGCTAATGCACGATCTCTGTTAATGCAATGCGATCATGCTAGTGATGATGTAGTGGAAGCTAAAAAAACAACGAACGCTCCGAGCACATCATACGTTCTGTGATCAGCCAGTCACCTTTGTGTAGTGTGGTACTGGACACTGGACTAGACTGGTCTTAGCTGGAAGGAGATGTACTGCAATTTTTATATCCAGACTTATCAGACGGTCCTCTCATCCTTCTTCTCTCCTTGTTTTTGTGTTGCATTCTGCACTGTACTATTCTCTCTCTTTCTTTAAGTATGTTCGCAGAATCCAGAAAAGTCAGAGAACTGGGTCTTGACCTCTCCAGACTGGTTTAAAATCACAGTACATAAAACATTTGTATTGTATTGATTGTTTCCTGATGTTTCAAGATTCAAGAAAAGGAGTGAATAATTTATATGGTGTCAGAATGGTAAATAAATAAATAAATTGTGTTTGAACAGAAATGGATTTTGGTGATATCAGATGATAAAGGAAGCAATCAAAGATATCCACCTTGTGGTAAACTATTGACTGCAGACTCATTTACGAAGAGAAAAATAAATATAATATCCCTTGACAATCCCAGACTGACACGGTCATGTTCACAAAGAGCTATTGTATAGTTTCTCGATTCCTGAGATTAGACGTGTCTATACTGTAGCCACGATACTCAGTGGATAACATGAGTCCTGTGAGCCCTGCAATCTTGGCAGGACTCAAAGCACCAGGGATTCAACATGGCCGCCGAGGCTTAGTCTTTTGAGCTCAGCTCAGCTCTGGCTTCCTAGAGGTTCTGACCTGAAGACCTGCTGCTAATCTGCTAAGCTCTTCGTGCTCCAGCTGCATCCCATCCTGCATCCTCTGTCTTCCCAGATTTTACTCAGCACCATCGGCTTTCAGAGGACTTGAGCACAGCGAGCAAAGGCCACGTCGAGGAAAGAGCATCAACGCACAGTGCGAACCCACGAGGGTGGGTTTTATTGGATGAAAGAGCTGAGTGGAAGAGAACAGCTTCGATGACTCAGGAAAGCAGACTGGAGTATGCACAATTAGTTGAACCACAGCACAACGATCCAGACGAACGACAGCGTTCTGTCAGTGTAATCTTTATTCATCTTTAAAACATTTTGGGACGTCCTGTTATAGGACAATAATCGACGCTAGCATGGTGTCATGCAGCCCCATGTGAAATGCCCCTATGCATGAGTTACACTTACCAAACCACAACAGCTTGCCAATGATTACATATTTATTTATAAAAGAACGTCACTTTAAAAAATAAAAAAATCAGTTTATAGTTACATTTAATATCTGCTATGTTACAGCAGTCATTCCGGCGCTTTCTCTTCGACTTAATAAGACACAAGAAATGCAGCTTGTTACTGAAAAAAAACCAAAATGCAACACACTCGGTCCGGTAAAACATAAAACGGCTTTATCTCTGACTGTTACAAAGCGCTGACACTGGAGACTCCTTCCATAAATCTTAAATAAACTCCTCCCTACAGAAAACTTCACCATAGCAAATATTATAATATTGTTTGGTCAAATAACAAGACAATTTGTAATCCATTGAGTATTAGTTTTATATTCTGTGGAGCATCTGTCATACAAGTCCCTATGTTTTTGCTGTTACTGTAGAAACGATAATGTATGAGAATGTGCACATTAATATAAACCTTTATTTTCCTTGCAGCTGGATCTACTACTAGTATTAATGTGAGTTGCCTTTTAGACAAAAGAGGAAAAGTTATGTAGATCTGCTTTGTCCGGGGGCAGGGCTAATTTCTGGGCCAGAAAAATGCAATTAAAGAATGTAATAAAGAATCTAGTGAGATCTGTTGCATTAT
Organism: Noturus placidus; assembly: GCA_022414735.1. NCBI lineage: Eukaryota > Metazoa > Chordata > Actinopteri > Siluriformes > Ictaluridae > Noturus > Noturus placidus. The sequence goes on from JAFFST010050039.1 coordinate 199,057, forward strand.
GATATGTGTAAACACTTCAGACTGCAGCATGAAGGGACGAATCTTTTAATGTAAACACCCAGCTGTAAAACATCTGGTGCAGTAATGATACGGGGGATAAACAACAGGACCAAAAACAACAAAGAGAGGAACAGCGGTCTATTAATCAACCATTCTATCAAGTTCCTGTCCTCTTTAATTTATATTTCTTTTTTTTTATTGAAGAAGAAGCTTTTATTTGTCACATATACATTACAACACAGTGAAATTCTTTTCTTTGCATATTCCAGCTTGTTAGGAAGCTGGGGTCAGAACGCAGGGTCAGACATGATACGGCGCTCCTGAAGCAGAGAGGGTTAAGGGCCTTGTTCAAGGGACCACCAGTGGCAGCTTGGTGGTGCTGGGGCTTGACCTTCTGATCAGTAACCCAGCGCCTTAACCCCACTGAAACAAAGCAAGACATGGTATTTCAACAAAACTCCAGAGCTACACTGATGACAGGTTCCTCTAAGGTAAGTACCTAGAAGAGTTGTAATGAGAGTGTGTTTCTGTGTTGGTGTGTGAGTGTGTGCGTGGTGGGGTGCTGGAGTGTCTGTTTAAAAAAGAGCCCCAGGCTCTCGACTAATGACCCCAGCCTCCCAAAATGGGCCAGGAGAAAAATTACTTTCTGCACACACACACACACACACACACACACACACACACACACACACTGAGTTGCATATGCGCACCCACACACCATCACTCTTGTGCGAATCCCAGTGAGACCCCTGTGGCAGTGGCTGCATGAATAGCAGCTCATTAGCATGGGGCAGAGGCTCTGAATCCCCACCTCAGTCACACTGTGCACACACTCCATCAAACCTCCACAGGGAACTGATTCAATGACCAGCGCTGCTCCGGTATGATCAATACTCACTCCACAAACACAATAGTTCTTTAAACCTGTGTCAGAGTTGCATCTGTTGTAATTGGTTTTAGATTCATGGTATCGATGTACTTGGATTTGATTTGTTGCGCTTGTATAAATGTAGCCATTATACGGGCAGAACGTGATATTATGCGGGAAAGCGTCTAAAGCCTAAAGCATAATGTCCACATCTCTAAAACAGTAGCCGCCTCAAATTTAAGGATAGAAATCCACAGTGACCACATTGGACATCGTTCATGCAATCCAGCTTCATACTTCCCCTCATTCATGACTGCGAACTGACCTCCCGACAAAACCAGGAAGCCGACGGCATGCGAGGCGACCCTGATTGACCTTGTTTTCGCTAACCATGCCACGGCTTAATGAAAGACAATACAGACGCTGACCAGCTCCAGCCTCTGCTAATGAAAGACAATACACTCCTTATATACTCCCTGACTAATGTCCTATGTAATGACAGAGCATACCATAACTGACTGATTTAGCCCAGCGCTAATGACAGGCTAAGACCGCCAATGACCACTTTGACCAGCTCAGAAATTATACATTATACAGAAGGTTCTGTGGCCAATAAAGGTCTTTCATTGTACATGGTGGAGACAAGAACAGAAATGAAGCTAAAGGACTCTCAACATGGCATCTTCACCACCCCATCCATGTACACTGGGAAGGTTTTATCACCTTTCAGAACCTAGAACTAATTTGATCAAACCAGGCAGAATAGTTGAACGCATCATTCAGCACAACATATATGATCCAGCATGTACTGTAAATTTGGCTACTGTTTTTATACCACCAACTAAGTGAACTAGACTGTTACTGCTAACATGAACTAATTATGTATTTAATTCTTGCTACTATTTACAACAGAACACATGCTTTGTCTTTGGTAGTTGGTAGAGCAGTCCATGTTGTGAATACTAGACCACTAATACCACTTAGCTTTGGCTGTCTCTTTATCTACTTTGCTTAATAGTGGCTTGCTGTTTTGTTTTGTTTTTTGGTAATAATAATAATTGTTGTTCTAATTAAGCAATCCTGTGAAAATGCTAATCAGTTCTAACTTTTATTGTTGTTGTTGTTGTTTCTGTTTCAATGTTTGAAATAATGATAAGAAAATGGCCCTGGTGGTCTGTTTTAGAGGCAAAGAAACCAATTCTTTATTAGAATATTTTGAGATACTGGATTTTTGATTTCCATGAACTATAAGCCGTAATCATCGTGATAAAAAAACAAACAAACAAACAAACAAACAAACAAACAAACAAACAAAAAGGCTTGAAATATTTCACTTTATGTGTAATGAATCTAAAATGTAAGAAAGTTCCAGTTTTTTAATGAAATTATGGATTTTGTTTTTACTTTTCCACGATATTCACATTTTTTGAGATGCACCTGTATAATGACGTGTAATTCGCCATATGGGAAATTATGTCATAAATGCTTAGTATGTAGATATCATCCTACATAACACAGCTCTTATAACTGGGCCACAGTAGGGATAATTGTACCACATGCCACTTCCTTAAAATCTACTTTAGAGGTAATGTTTCAAACTTATGAAAGTGGCAAAAAAAAAAAAAAAAACCCACTCTGTTTTTGCCCAGAGGAATCGATGAGGTGAAATGAGTGATCCAGATCGAGGCTGAGAGCTTTTGTACGTGTTGTCACCTCATTCAGAACTGATTTATGAAGACAATCAGCACCAAAATGCGCTGTACGCTTGAGTTAATGAAGACAATAAGAGCATTCACGCCTCCAACGATTCCACGAGAAGAGACAGGGCCTGTCTCCATTGTTCTCGTCTATTGACTGGGTTGTCAGATGGTACACTTGGAATAAAGATCACAATAAAGGCTGATTCTGCTGAGGTGTCTGGTTTTAAAAAGTTGTTAAGTCCATCAGTTGAAGTCTATTTTAAAGCTGTATTAAGCCATGGACTCCTTCCAGCATCGTTTCCATTTAGACGACGTAATTTGATATACAAAATAACATTAGATACGTAACTGTGGAAAAACAAGGAGGATTAGAACAGAGAGTTGGCGCTCGGGAAAATATTTAAATGATGAAACAAGCATAATAAATTCCAATAAAGTTCAATTCGGACAAACAGGGGTTCCTTGAGGGTTCTTTGCACAAGTAAGGGTTCTTCACTTCTTGAAGGAGTGACCCTTAAGGACCGCTCTGCTTTTCTGAGAGACCCTCTGTTCTTTTATTCATCTTCATTAACTGCTTCATAACGATCAGGGTTGCGATGGATCCGGAGTCTATCCGGGAACACTGAGGGCAAGGCGAGAATGTACGCTGGAAGGCACAGACCTATTGCACGGTTCAATATAGACCAAGGGTTCTAGAATTGACTTTTGAAACAAATGAACCTTGCCATGTGTTGGACAGTTATCTTAGCTTCCTAAAGGGGAGCTACCCTTTGTAACCCTCCATTCTAGGTAAACCTAACGTTGTAGGATTGCACGTATAGCGTGACAAATAATTAACTGCACTTGAAGCTTTCTTAAAATTAAACATGAAACACCCAAAACTGTATACGGTACCATAATGAAGACGAAATGTATGCCAATACGTGAAATTCTGGAGGGACGTCGGGGCGCGGTGACATAATGACGTGTGCCGTTAATCGATCTATGTTCTATAATGGGTAAAATGGGAACATGAAAGGAGTATTCTAAAAGCGACTCATGTAAACACCTTAATCAGAATATTGTCTTATTCAGAATAAGGTCAATAATTAGATTACTGCTGTCCATGTAAACAAAGTCACTGCTAGATAGAATGTATCTTTCAGTTCTTCATCATAGGTATGGATTTAATCAAAACAGTAGACTCAATTTTTCTTACCTTAGCCTTGCCAGTGCTCTGGAGAATATGCACGAGTGCACAGGCCATCTCCTCCTTGCTCTTGACGCTGAGTGCTGGCTCAAGCACTGAACATAGGAGCATGTAGTTGTTGGTGATGTACTCAGCGAACTCTTTGTACAGCTCCATGGGGAGGATGCTCATGCTCTGGTAGCGGCATTTCATGCGCACCATGGGCCCCGGCGCTTTGCCCTTGCTGGGGTTGGGAGTGCTCACCGTGTACCACTTCTCCACAAACTGCCGTCCCGTCACTGCGCCCATGGGAATGTTCACCAGGCCCACATAGTTGTTCTTGTCTTTCTTCTTCTTCTTGTCCGTCTCTTTGTAAAGGTGCACGGTGATGCTCTTCACTGATGGCAGGTTGTTGAATTCAAAGTGTTCACCCCAGAAAACATTGTCCGTTTTGAGCTTGCAGGTAGTCCGAGCGTAAAGCGTGTCATCGAGACACAGTTCGCAGAAGTACTTTTTCTTGGCTGGCAAGTCCTTGGCTTCAATAATCCAACATTTTAGCATGTTCTCCACACGACGACTGTTGTCCTGAATAAAAAAGTAAATATACAAAAATGCCACAATCAATGAGTCTCATTAAATCAAAGTTTGGCCAACACTAAAATGAAATGAAAAAAGACCTCTATTCTGGAAATGCCGCAACTACTCTGAAGTCGTATGCTTTACCTTGTTGGGATGCACGGCTCGCCTGAGGTTCTCCATCCATTTCTCTCTCTCTGCTGCTGACCGACAAGAGAAGCATTTACTTCCTGTTGATGTAGTTACCTGTAATTACACAGTGGATACAATGCTAATATAGATGAAGTAAAGAGAAAGCAAAGAAAATGCGTAAATAGACATTAGGCTCAGGTAATCCACCAGTTTTCATTGTGCACTCAGCTCTCATCCACTGAAGAGATTCCCTCAAGTGGGGAGTAATAACAATTGTCCAAAGAATAGAGAGATCGAATATCCCAAACACAGAAATCACTCCTATTAAATGCACTTTTCTAATGCACTTCTCACAGAGTAAGTGTGGGGAGTAACTTAAATCATGAAATCATCATCAGGTCCACTGAGATTGATCTGGAAAATGGTTATGCCGCAACTTATATTTGGACCACTTTCCTGCTTTAAATACTAGTGCTTGGACCCCTGATGGATTTTCATTATGTTAACAGTAGAGATGCACGGATAGTAAATTTCTCAGCCGATACAGATTATTCAGAGTGATATTGGCCGATACCGATAAACGATTACATTTACATTTATTCATTTAGCAGACGCTTTTATCCAAAGCGACTTACAAATGAGAGCACACTCACACACCAATGGTAGCAGAGCTGCATGCAAGGTGCTAGCTTGCCATCGGGGGCAACTTAGGGTTCAGTGTCTTGCCCAAGGACACTTCGGCATGGGATCACCCGGGCCAGGATTCGAACCGCCAACCCTACGATTAGTGGACAACCCGCTCTACCGACTGAGCCACAGCCGCCCACATAAACGATACCGATAGTTCTGCCGTTTATGCCTTCTTTTAAATTAATAAGTATTAATTCCACAATTCTGAAAGAAATGTAAATAAAAACTTTACTCTCTCCATTTCAGCAAGTTGTTGCACAGTAACTGGTCTCATAAACAGAAAATACATTACTCTAATTAACATGAACACATGAACTCAATTCTGAAGATTAAAGTAAGATTATTGACTTATTGAATGTTATTAATTCATATTAACATTGACTGAACTTTAAATAAAAAACCTCCTGATAGTCTCACATTGACTCACCACAAACAAAAGCATTTCTACATCACTGAACATCAAACTGGTCATATATAATATCAACTTTTTTTATATACTAACATTCACTGGATATGAAATATACTACTCTACAAATATATTATTCTGTCAAAATAAATACTTTGCCAATCATCTTCATTTAAATCTTTCAACAGTGTACATGTGCTTTAATTCAGCTCGAATAGCGTGGGGAAAAATATATATTTGACTCGACGCCGAAACTCCCGCTTCACTGCTGCAGCGTCCGGTGTAGAATTATATCAGTGCACAGATTACAGAGATTACAGACTGCAGTTTTGTCATCATTCCACACGAGAGACATCATCTTTACACACAGCATGAAATCAATGTGTTTTCCCGCCCTCTTTTGATTGACAGGATATAATCAGCCGTGATCATCGGATGTTTCCAAAGCGTGAAAAACTGCCTTTATCGGCCGATACACCGGTGCATCTCTACTTAACAGGATTACATAGTAATGCTTACAAAGCAAACTAATTTACTAAAATGACATGTATGCATAGCATACATCATTTCCTCCCCACAAAAATACAAATAGATATTAAAACATGCTGCTGATCAAGGACAAAGTCATCAACAAGGGTTTTTGTTTTTAAATCCACGGAATGTTTTCATTGATCTGCCTTATTAACAGCTCTGTAGTGTATTGTAAATGCATTGGTCTTCAACTAATATTTGTAAAGGTCCAGTTGCATGAAATTACACACAGATTATTTGTATAATCTGAATGGCGCACCCATGCGCACCCAGAAAATGATCTTAAGCAGATGATTAACCTGTCTCTAAAGACATTTTGGATTTAAGTTACTTGAAAATCAGCACAGATGGACATTATATAAATACTTTTAGACAGACTATAATACAGTGTGATAATGTTATAACATTATATGGGTATGGCCAAGGGCGTAACCATGGTATGGACATTGGGGGGGGTCCAAGCGGTTGGACATTGGGGGGGTCTGGAGAAAAAAAAAAAAACTGGAACTGACATTAGTCTAGATATTAAGGTGTCTAGTTACTTCCTGTCTGAAAAAAAAAGCTGCTGTCTCCATTTCTTACAGACTGAGCTGATAAAATACAATCACCGAACTTGTGTTGAGTCTGGGCCAAACCAAGTGTACAATTGGAGGAGGGACACACCGATTTTCCTTAACAAACATGAATATATTAAAAAAAGAATAGACATAAATAAATAGATAAATAAAATAAATATAATAGATGAAGAAAAGATAGATCAATTGGCAGGGAAAATTAAAACGGAACATATAGAAAATATTTTCTCCTGTATATTGGGGGGACAGATTGGTATTCCTCAACATTGGTTGACCCCGCCCAAAGAGTGCATGGTTACGCCCATGTGTATGACTTAAAACAAGAGTGTTCAATCTTATCCTGAAGCAGGAATACCAGCACCCACACCGGCCCTTTCCGGATAGGAACGGACACCCATGGCTTAAACTAGGGAAGCCTAGAGCACCTAATAGGTCTGTGATCAGCATTAGTCTTTGCTAGAAGGAGTGTAATATCCACATAGCCTGATTAGACTGTCTCTTCCCTTCCCATTGCCCCTGTAATCACTTGTTCTACAGTTGGGATTAATAATTGTACTGATTAATCATATATAGAAGAAGAAATTCTGTATATATCCATTGTAATTCACTTCCATTTTACTCACGGTTTGAGTAAAAAAAACAAAGCCTGCTATCAATCTTTCTCTCCCTTCCTCTCTGGTATGAGGCATCCAGCTGCCAGCTGGCCACAGTGTAAATGAGACCATGTCAGCCTGCTGGGCCTTGCCCAGCTCAAGTGAGTAGTGATCAGGACAAAAACAGGGGAGATTCAGACAAAAGTCTGGAGCTGTGCACTGAGCTGAGAGGCAGAGAGATTCACACTGATATTCTCCAGGATATTCTCTTTGTTCTCTCTGTCTAAGACTAATACAGTATCTAAAGGAATACTCAACATTTTCACATCAGATTCGATCTACAGCATCTGTAGCATGTGTGTGTGATTACCATGGACAAAGATTTCAACATGTTTTCCTGTCCTGAGGAAAGAATGAAAAACGTCTAAGGGCAGTTGCTGGGGCAGGCAGCAAATGAACTCTGTATAATTAGTCTTTACAGAAGACTTTTTTTTTCTGAATAAAGAATGAGTCTTGTGGTTCTCATAGCTCAAGAATCAAATTACTTTTAAATACATCGCTCAAATGATTCAACTACAGAAAACAACTTTGGTAAGACTTCCTTTCTTAGGGTGGAAGTGTTGCAGTGAGTAACCTATATTAGCATTGGTAAAGATGTCCATCCATCCATCCATCCATCCATCCATCCTCAGCCGCTTATCCGTAATCGGGTCGCGGGGGAGGATGGATGGATGAATGGATGGATGAACATCTTTGGTAAAGATGTATATCTGATATTTGATTTGAATTCCTGACAAAATCAAACAACTGCCCTTAGGTTACCATTACAAGTGAGCTTTTGAGTAAACTGGTTCCTTGTTCTTTTCTTAGTACAGGAAAACATTTTTAAATGGTTGTATTGTACACTATGGAAAAAAATGCTAGAGAATTCCTTTAATGATGATTGAACCTAACCCACCGCACTGCTCCCCTATATGACTGACACAGATTGCATTATTTTTTGAGTTTCCTGTTAAGACATTAAGTGGAAGCTAAAATGAGGAAGTTCTCTGAGAATGGTACATGTTCTGCACTTATATAGTGCTTTTTTAACCTTAGTGGCTCTACAGAGTGCTTTACACGGGTTTTAATTCACCCATTCACACACACACGGTAGCTGAGGGTTACCATGGTAACCAATGGTAGCAGTGCAAGGCGCTAGCTTGAATCGGGAAGCATCTTGTCAAAGGACACTTCGGGATGTGGAGTCATGTGGGCTGGGAATCGAACCGCCGACACTACGATTAGTGGACAACCTGCTCTATCACCTGAGCCACAGCTGCCCAAGAAGGCGTACATGAGATACTCCACACTACTTAATGGCCAGATCAGCCTCGTTTGTTTACGGCACAATGAACAGACTCAAAGATGGCATGTATGCAAATGTCACCCACTGATATACCTATGATTAATATGTTCATCGCTCACATATTTCCTTCTGCTATTGTAAACCAGCGCACATGCAAATGATTCACCAGTCGATCTCACTTTCCCAGCAACACACTGGGACATGATACTGTATATGATATTGGTGAATGACACTAAACTGGCAAATTGACAGCGCTGACCATTAGATAAAATTCTTAATAAAGCCAAGGTGAAACATCAGAGCTCAGTGGACTGACCTCGAAGCAGAAGTCCTGTCCTAAGATGCTGCTGTGCACAGGTTTGATGAGCACTTCCTCCTCCATACTGAGATCCAGAGCTTCCACTGCACTGCTTGGACTGAGCAACGACTCGTGAGACCTCGACTCTTTCAGCCTCGGCATCAGATGGGATCTGACGGGGAGAGAAGAGGAGATTAAGACGGAATCTTCAGAATAAGTTTCGAAACACTGATGCCAGCGAAATCATTTGAGCGTAGTGTGGTGCTGGGATTACACTTAGTAAGAATCGTTAGGTTTTTAATCAGTCATGATGTTGAGCTAGAGAAATGGTCAACATTATGGGAAGTGTAAAAACACCAGCTAAATGATGCACTTTCTCTGCACTTAGACACCAAGTTAGCAATTTATCAAGTAAACCTGCCATTACTGACTGTGGTGCGCAGCAGGTCATCCATCCTCTCCTCTATCCATCAGTGGAAATGGACAACCATCCCTGACTAGATATTATTTAAGTTTTCAGTACACCAGTGACCCTGACATGGCAGTAAAATGCAGTCAGAGAATCTATGGTAGGCTTTTTCTATTGATAAATGGATTATAAGAGAGCAAACAAACATCAAACACTAGGTAAAAGTCAGTAATAGAATACCTACAAAGTGATAATTTGTAACGCAGTGTAGGCTTCACTCCGTCCAACCATATAAGCATTTGTTCCTGAAAAACGAGACATTTTTGCAGTGCGCCACTGCCAAGGTTCAGAGCACGGCATTTTTCTTTACCAGACACTCTCAGAAAACTGTCATACACCTTCACATAACAATTCTGTCTTAACTAAACCCATAGTTGGTCTTTCAGAGTATGGAGTAAAAACACCCCTGGGATACACAGGAAACTTAAAGATAATTTGTTTTGCAAAGAAAATGAGATTTTATACCAGAAAAGCGTATGAGAAGAACATATTTATTTTCATATATCTGTACTTCCTTGCTGGTGCAATAGATACAACCAAAACACATGCTTGTTAGACGTACTTAGAGTTATTATACTAATCTATGACCTGTCCACCAATCTCCAGGCCAGCCATGTTGCCGGATACAGAGAGGCTATTTAATAGCTCATGTCCCAGTCAATGTAGAGAGTATACCACGGCAATTAAGCACCTGCTGAGAGCTGGCTTTGTGCACAATCACTCTATCCTAGCTATGAATTAAAGATATCTGACCTGAGGAAAAAAGGCCTCAGATAGACCTAGTGTTGGCATCAATGAGGACGACGACTGTTAGCTCATTTACCTGGTTTTCACACAACATTTACATTTATTCATTTAGCAGACGCTTTTATCCAAAGCGACTTACAAGTGCACACTCATACACCAATGGTAGCAGAGCTGCATGCAAGGTGCTAGCTTGCCATTGGGGGCAACTTAGGGTTCAGTGTCTTGCCCAAGGACACTTCGGCATGGGATCAACCGGGCCGGGATTCGAACCACAAACCCCACGATTAGTGGATTAGTGGACAACCCGCTCTACCGACTGAGCCACAGCCGCCCAACGCAACAGGAATCATAAAAAATCTACAATTCTAGTATAAGCCTGAAGATGGCAATAATATATATACAAAAAAAAAAATAAACAAATCTCTAAATAGAAAGCCCAGTGAATGGAAATCAATGTGTGATCAGAATATGAGTCATCATATATTTTCCCCAGATTAAAGCAATCCAAGGAACAGCATCAAAAATGTGAAACTAAATCAACTGTGCTCATATTCAACTTAATACGCCAATTTTATGTTCGTGCTACATCATCAGAACAGGTCAGATGGCTATGGATAGCTCAGAAGCCCATGCCAACTTCAACCTCAGCACTGATCGAAGGTAATAAAACCACTTTCTATCAAACCCTCCAGACTGACTGCAACATAATACCTATGATGGCATGAGCACAACTCATCATCGTTTCATAGTAATACATAATGCTGACTCGATAGAACCCGATTTCCCATTGCTTCGGTGCAATTGAGAGAGTGACAAACAACTCATGACATACAGCTGATATTAAAAAATAACGACTTTCTCCAATGATCTCGCCAAGCCCCTAGGGAAATCACACACAATCTCAGACACTCATTTGTCCTCTAAAGCAGGAATACCTGCTGACTCGGAGGAATACACAACGCAAATGTAAAACAGCCTCGCAGCGATCAGTATAGTGAGTACTGATCAGAAAGAACCAAGGTCTCCATCAATCAGTCATAGGCGAGTGCTCAGAATTCCTATGACTCCAACATCTAACCTTTAAAGCATTTAGCAGACGCTTTTATAGAGAGCAATTTACAGAAGTGCACTGAAGTCTCATGCACTAGTACAAATAGAATGTGTCGAAGAATGCAATAAGACAAAACCCCTGTTAGTTAGGAGTTAGTGCAAGAGAGTGGCAGCAAAGTACAATTTAAAACCCAATTTTTTTAACCTTTCGAAAATAAGCGGCGTCAATCTAGTGCTCGTTTAATCAAGAGGCGAGTCAGCTGACTCGGCTGTTCAGGCAGCCGACGGAAATTCGTTCCACCACTAAACATTAAGACGAAGCAATCTGACCTGCAGGAGCATTGTGAATATGACACACACTTCAGCATGCTGAGATCATGGCACATAAAGGCCAGGACCGACCGAGATAACGTAATCCTCCTAAACCCTCCCTTCCTGCTGCGATACACTCATCCAGGAGGAGAGCTTTGACTTATTGGCTATGACTCACAGGCATTCAGCTGTAGGGTTAGTGGTGATTTACTGTACAGATTACATTCATTGTAGTGGCCTGGGAGGGCTAAATACACACCAAGAGCACAAGCGCAAATCAGAAAGTGTCAAAAGAAAAGCAGGAAAATAAACACAGACGAACAGCGAAACCAAAAAAAGAGACCGCAAAATCAAAAATACAACAGGAAATTACACAGAAAAGCAAAAACACACAAAAATACAACACCAAAACCAAAACAACATGACAGCAAAAGCAAAAACACACAAAAACACAACACCAAAACCAAAACAACATGACAGCAAAAGCAAAAACACACAAAAACACAGAGGGGGAAAAAAAACCCCAAAATACAACAGCAAAAAAAAACTAAAACCAAAACAATGATCACAAAACCAAAAACACGTGAGGAAAACTAAACATAAATGCAACAGCATTAACTTCTAATGTGAAAGGTCAGTTCCTAATTGAACATCACATACTCTTTGTTGATTGCACAGCTGGAGGTTTTTTGCTGTAGTGTTTTAATACTTTTCGGGCTTTGTTTCGGGTTTTGCGTTAGCGATTTTATTTGTGTTGTCATTTTTTATAATACGTTTACAAGCACATCAATATTCTGATTAAAGTCTATACTCTGGGTTGCAGCAATATTCCGAATACCATGTCTATACACGTACAGCCATCAGAACATTCCTGTATACATGGTTGTTGGACTGTAAGTATGCCCGTGTTACCTTTCCTAAATACCTAGCCTACAGCTAAGCATCTGTTAGCGCCTACAATTCCTTGCGGCCTGAGCAAACATATATATCTGCTTTCAATGGATTTTCTGAATAAGGTGTTTACATGCAACACGTTTCTGATTAAAACATATTCCAGGGGTGGGAAGCAGAATCTGGGGAATCATAATATTGTCTAAATCTGAGTCAGGGAATCGGATGGCATACTAATTAGAATATTGCCAAAATCTGATTAATAGCGGAATATCAATATGCATGTAAACGTAGGCCGTGTTACTCAGAAACAACAGACTGGGGGGAAAAATCATCCAATCAGCATCAAGCATATGATGTTCAATAAGGACCTCCCCTTTTCATTATGAGTTCATGTCGATGTGTTTTGCTGTTGTGTTTCTGAATTCGTTTTTGGTTTCGTCGTCGCGTTTTCGCTTTGTTAATGTGTTTTGGACTTATGGGCCACTGTAAATCCACAGCAATGCAGCTGCTGTCAGAACAACAAGGAAAGGACATCTGAACCGGACTGAAAGACATCCACACTGGTGATGTGTCTCCTATAAAAGTGAGCTCGACATGAGTCATCAGTTATTTTACTATCAAACTTAATGGCATCGTTAGAGGTCTACACATCGGTGCCATCACTATAGCTGCGAAGAAGTAGGAAGGATTTTCGGTACAAACACTAATCACATACACAGAAAGTGAATATACACAGACTTAGTGCTGTAACTGGTTTCGTCAATCTGATCAGCCTTTTAATGATTTATTAATGGGCTATAGTTTATCTTTCAACCTATACGTTCTTATTCAAAGATTTGCCACAACAGAGAAATGATGTACCATAACAATCACATTTCTGCTACTCTGTTAACTTGAGCCACATGTTTTGCAGAAACTGCAGCCATATACAGAGATAAACGGAGCATGATGAAACGCCACATTTCCAGTACTTACTGCTTAACGTAGCGATACACCATGATCCCACTGAAACACGAACTGTCGACTAGAGGATCAGTTCGATGCGTTAGTGGAACAATCCTTGATTTTCTCCTTCGGTGTTATCCGATGATGAGGTTCGGAAGCAGAGCTCAAACACTGGTTAGAGCAGTCAGGTTGCAGTGCAGCGCTGCCTCTGAGCACCCAAGGGAACAATCTCGTGTGCCTTGAACACACCCTTCAAGTAATTTCCCACCCAAGCCCTTCTATTTTCAAAACATGGCATTTTGGTTCAGATTCCTGCCTCTGTGTGTGTGTGTGTGTGTGTGTGTGTGTGTGTGTGTGTGTGGTGAGGGAAAAGAAAGAGGATTTGTATGAACAGGGCCACGTGGGTTCAAATCAAATGGACCTAACGTTACGGTTTAGTTAATCCTTAGGACTGCACAATGCTAAAAAATCAAGTAATAAATATCCATTCCAGAAGGGCGGAAAAAGCGCCACTGGTCCAATCTGCGACTGTATTAAAGAACGAAAGTGACAGAGTGATAACAAGGGGTCGGATGTTAGAAAAAGAGTGGCGAGATGTGGACCTGTCTATTTAAACTCACATGACTGAGCGTGTGTCCTAGGCTCTCTGTCTAAAAGAGCACTGTGCACTCCACATCCAAATGGTTCCCACACTCACTGACAGGAAGTGAGCGCTTCCCTCGAGACCTCTGTTTAAAATCGGAAATGACTGCCATGCAAAGCCTGCATGTCAGGAAATCAGCAGCGCAGGCAAAAGAACAGACTGAAAAAGTCCAATTTCAGTCTAATTCATTACTTAAAACATGTGACGACAAAAATAAAAATAAACACGGACCTGAATGCATAAATAATTCGACTTGTGCATCAAAACAAAATCAATCCAAGTCAATGGAAGCACCACACGTTGAATTTTCTCTCTTAGTGTTCAAGCGGACATCACAATAATAAAGACAACAATTATTCTGAAGCCAGTCAGAAGCCATGCGGCTGAATTTATTCCTCGCCCAGACAGCTTACGTAATCCGGCGAGCTATAGACAGGGTCAGCCCTTATAAACTGACAAGCCTCTTTCTCAATCAGCTCATTTGGGTAATACTGTATTAGAATGCTAGGCTTTAAAATGACCAGAAGCAGAGTACATCAATATTTAAGAAGCCAGAACATGGTGCTTGTCTGTACAAAAACATTGCTATTATTCACACAGTTCCGTCAATCAGTCAGCTGACCTATAAACGTCACAAATCAACAATCACCCTGCACAACACAAAACCGTGCACAACTGGACTCGCAAATACAAAACCTAATTCCTGTTGATCAACCTGTATAGGAAAATAGAAAATAAATAAATAAACGGACTCTTCATACAGAAAGCACAGCTCTGTCAACAGGGAGCCAATTAAAATGCACTGCCATATCTCTACTAACCTCGGCCAAGTGTGTGATGAAGCAAGGCCTCACTCCGAGTTTTGGAGTTCACATGCTTACAGGCCATTTGCTTATGCGGCCAAAATAGCCAAAATGTGATGTAAAAGAAAGCACATCAGATCTGTGAGGCGGCGAATTCAGCATTCGGCACGCAGTAAGAAGAAATCTCAGAAGTGTGCTCTGCAGTTTTTGGACTCTCACTCACGATGACTCTTTTCCACCCAATTTATTCCTCTTGGCACAACAGTGAAGGCCATAAAGGCCAGACAGGCTTACTATCCTGCACGTCCAGTTCAAAGCCAGTCCTCATCTCAAACCTGCCAGAATACAAAGGCAAACATACTGTATAGTCACGTATTTAAATTTTTTTTTTTTTTTACAGCCAGCCCGTATCGACTTTAAATTACAGCAAACTACTCGGTGTGAAATTTCTTTATAATAAACACAAGGGGAAATCAACTCGCAATAAAATCCGAGAAATGAGTGAGTTGAAATCAGCAGCTATGTAGAACAGTTATTTTATCTAAACGAGTTTTTATTTAAACGAGCCACATCACAACGAGTCGCAATTACAAAGAAAACACAGTCAAGCCATTCTCTTCTGCCCGAATGACCCCACACCTTCTGGTGAAACTTCAGATGCCTCCTGAGTAACCTTTCAGCAAAAAAAAAAAAACAGGATCAGAGGTGATCTTCTCCGAGTGGGGGCGGAGCTTATTTCTGGCCTGGAAATAAGCTCCGCCCCACTCGAAGCAGATCACCTCTAATCCTGTTTTTTTTTTTCTAGAGAGAATTTTAAAAAATGAAACTGTAGCTTTATTTGAAATGTATCTTATGTGGTCTGTAATCAACAATTCCATTAAAATAGAAAAACCACACGAAATGTCTTCGTGTATATGTGTGTTGCAGAGCCCCAAAATCAACCAGTCAATCATTCTATCTCTCTCTGCATCCATCCATCTATCTATCCATCCATCCATCCATCCATCCATCCATCCATCCATGTCTCTATCCATCTATCCATCCATCCATCCATCCATCCATGCATGTCTCTATCCATCCATCCATCCATCCATCTATGTCTCTATCCATCTATCTATCCATCCATCCATCCATCCATCCATCCATGTCTCTATCCATCCATCCATCCATCCATCTCTCTTTCTATCTATCTTTCTATCGTCATTTATTCAGCTAGCTAGCTAGTTAGTATCACAACAAATTGAACAACCATTTCTGACACATAATACCGAGTTTCTGATGGGGATATATTGTCCAGTTCATTGTGACACCAACAAAACAAGAGTTAAAGAACCATCAATCATACGGTTCTCTTGAGAACCAAAATTGCTTTCCTTTAGCATTACCCTTTTAAAACATATTTCAATTAATAATTACACACCAACGTACTTTTTCTAAAACCATTGCTATAGGTCTCTACATCCTGTCTAACCTTTAAGGGTTTCCCCAGAGCTACATATTAATGAATGGTTTAAGATGCTCAATTGAGCATCCCCATCAAACCCCAAACTACCCCCCCCCCCCAAAAAAAAAAAAAAAAAAAAAGAGTGTATTTGTCCACAATCGATGTCAGGTGCTGATGTAGCTTTTCAATCACTACTGTCAAAAAACACCAATGTGTTCATAATCCATTTCATTTCTACCTGCACAACAATATTCACATTCAAAATATTCTTTGCCATCAACTCACAGCGAAGAGTCTTTATCTTCATGCAGTGCTCCTGCCTGGAGCTTTACAAAGGTCTCCTGCTAACATTTACATTAAGCTTTCAGACAGTCACACCTCAAAGCACATGCATTTACACACACACACACACACACACACACACACACACACACATTCATTTACCTCTGGAAACCCAGAGCACCATGGGCATTTTCTACATCTCGAACAGCATGCGCTTCTGACACCACCCAGTTCCAGAGGGGTGTTGTAAAGTGAGTCTATGCTACAAGACCACCCCTCCCAATTAACCCTCAGCACAGTGCAGCGATATTACAGATGGCACGTCCTCCTCTCATCTGCATCGCTCTCGCAGCGTGCTCTTCCACCTCTGCTCAAACACAAAGGAGAGTGTGCGGATGCTCCATGCCGTCAATAGCATCCCAATTCATTCCTCGTGCCTGGCCTTCCGTCAACCTCCCATTGTTCCACATTCTCTTCCTAACACGGACAGAAACATCGTTTGCCCTCCTTTCTCTCGGACTCTCTGTTCTACCTTCAGAACAATCCATCCTGATCTAAACACTCACCTGGCATTCTGTACCGATCCTCGTGTGGAGCTGAGAAAGAGAATGAGGATGAGGTAGTGGTGGTGGTGGTGATGGTGAGGAGAAGAGAACACGTGCAGGTGGCTTTCTCTCTCTCTCTCTTTCTCTATCGCTCTCTCACACACTCACACACACACCGACATCCCTCCTCCTCTGTGCTTGGTCCAGCCTCCTAATTTTCCCCCACTCTCAAAGAGAGAGAGAGAGAGAGAGAGAGAGAGAGAGAGAGAGAGATACACCCCTTTCCTTTAAGTGGACCACAACTTCCTGGCTTCCTGTATCATGCTGTAAGCTGCACCAAGCAGGAGATCTCTCACTACCACTCTCTCTTTCTGTCACTCCCTCTTCCTATCACCACCTATCTGTCTCTTTTTTGTCTCTCTGTTGTTCCTGTTTGCTCCTGTATGCTGAAGAACATTGAGCACAGTGTGAGCTGGCCCTGCCCCCGAGCCTGCTGTTTATATGTGTGTGGGTGTGTGTGGTCTTTGTGCTGTGCTCCTTTGTCATACAATGGTCTCTGCCCTGCACTGGGACCAGCCCCTTCTTCCTGCAGCAGAGTAATTAAACACCCAGAAGGAAAGTCCATTAAAAACAAGCGAAAAACCTCTGATGGTGCATTAAGGTGCCTGCGAAGCGCCAACTTGTAAGATAAAATCCTCCCTCGTCCTGGGAGAAATGAGGTTGCATAACATTTCAAATGAAAGTAAATCACTAATATCTAGTGCAGTTTTGATAAGGCCAATCAATTATAAGATTACCTAACAAGCTTAGCGCATAACGCTCCTGATATGCAGTGTTAACACGGGCAATTATGAAATCGCCGGAATTAACCAGGATCTAAAGAGCTCATGAGAACCATATTACATATAAAGGATAAGGGCCGCTGTGGCTCAGTCGGTAGAGCGGGTTGTCCACTGATCCGCTAATCGTGTGGTTGGCGGTTCGAATCCCGGCCCGGGTGATCCCATGCCGAAGTGTCCTTGGGCCAGACACTGAACCCTAAGTTGCCCCCGATGGCAAGCTAGCACCTTGCAAGGCAGCTCTGCTACCATTGGTGTGTGAGTGTGCTCTCATTTGTAAGTCGCTTTGGATAAAAGCGTGTGCTAAATGAATAAATGGAAATGGATAAAAGACAGGAGAATATGTACCATGGGGGTATTTTTCTTCTGTGTCATTCCCTCTGACAATAAACGAACGAATGAGTTTTGCAACTGAGAAAGATTTTTAAAAAAATAAATTAAATTATAGCCAAAACTCACTTAGCGTTCCCTCCAGAAGGGTTGGTGCCCTTGATTGCATGAACTAAATCCATCCATCCATCTTCAACCGCTTACTCCTTTTCAGGGTCACAGGGAACCTGGAGCCTATCCCAGGGAGCATCGGGCACAAGGCGGGGTTACACCCTGGACAGGGTGCCAGTCCATCGCAGGGCACAATCACATACACACTCACACATCCATTCATACACTACGGACACGCCAATCAGCCTACCATGCGGAGTACCCGGAGGAAACCCCCGACACACGGGGCGAACATGCAAACTCCGCACACACATGGCCCTGGTGGGACTCGAACCCTGGACCCTGGAGGTGTGAGGCGAACGCGCTAACCACTAAGCCACCGTGCGCCCTGCATGAACTAAATATTTCACACAATTATTTAAAAAAGAAACGTCCTCTCCAATTCAACTATTTTTATTTCCAGCAAATCTCTTAACATGTAAATATTTGTATTAACATAGAAACATTCAAAAACTGAGACATAAACTGAACAAGTTTCACAGACATGTGACGAACAAAAATGGAATAATGAGTCCCTGAACAAAGGAGGGGGTCAATATTAAAAGTAACAGTCAGTATGTGGTGGCCAGCAGCTGCTTTAAGTACTCCAGTGTCTCTCATCCTCATGGACTGCACCAGATTTGTCAGGTCTTGCGGTGAGATGTTACTCTACTCTTTCACCGAGGCATTTGTAAGTTCTCGATCACGTCTGGGAGGGACACACGGTTACGTGTAATTTTCCACTGCAAGGACGATCAGCTGTCCTTCCTGTCTGCCTGCAGCACTGTCTTAAATGTCTTACATTACATACATTGCAGTTTATTGCTCTGAATTCATCTGCAGTCATCATGCCTCCCTGCAGCAGGACTATGGCATGTTCACGCAGGTGAGCAGGAACTCTAGGCATCTTTATTCTGGTGTTTTTCAGAGTCCGGTAGAAAGGACTGTTTAGTGCCGTAAGTTATTGAATTGTGACATTAATCGCCAAGCGCCTGTTACCTGTGTCATAAGGACTGTTCCACAGGTGCACGTGCAATCATTGTTTATGTTTCGTTTAAACCCTTTCCAATATAGATCTGTAAAGCTTATTTAGCTTTTACAAAATGCTCTTTAAAATACAGTCCCCTGGAAAAAAGATTTTTCTTTTTTTTGCTGAGTATATTTATCTTCGTTCTAACAAAACAGAAAAAATGTTGCCTTGGCAAGAACATGGGGACCTCCATAGAGCCTCGGCAAGAACCTGAGGAGCTTCATAGAGCCCCGTCAAGAACATGGGGAGCTCCATAGAGCCCCGTCAAGAACATGGGGAGCTCCATAGAGCCCTGTCAAGAACATGGGGAGCTCCATAGAGCCCCGGCAAGAACATGTGGAGCTCCATAGAGCCCCGGCAAGAACATGGGGAGCTCCATAGAGCCCCGTCAAGAACATGTGGAGCTCCATAGAGCCCCGGCAAGAACGTGTGGAGCTCCATAGAGCCCCGGCAAGAACGTGTGGAGCTCCATAGAGCCCCGGCAAGAACATGGGGAGCTCCATAGAGCCCCGTCAAGAACGTGGGGAGCTCCATAGAGCCCCGTCAAGAACATGGGGAGCTCCATAGAGCCCCGTCAAGAACATGGGGAGCTCCATAGAACTCCATCAACAACATGTGGAGCTCCATAGAGCCCCGGCAAGAACATGTGGAGCTCCATAGAGCCACGACAAGAACATGGGGAGCTCCATAGAGCCCCGGCAAGAACATGTGGGTTTTGAGATCAAAGGTAAGACATGAATATGACACAATATATAAGAAGTTCAGCTTTTATTTCCTTATATTTACATCTAGATGTGTTAAACAACTTAGAACATGGCATCGTTTATTTGAATCCACCCATTTTTCAAGTGATCAAGAATAATAGAACATGTGAATGACAGGTGTCCCCTGTCACTTTGATTATTTAAACAATGAATAGCTCTAAATGTCTCGGTTTGAGATCTGGGTTTTTACCTGTGATGACTGCATTTATAATAAAAGGGTAAACCAACATGAAGACTAGAGAGCTGTCTATTGGAGAAAATGTATAGCAAAAACCAAAAGAACTGGCCTTGCTGTTCCAGTATGTCTAAAGGGGACTGTATTCCCCTAAGCAATATTTCAAATAAATGCAAACAAACTTAGAACTCAGTTGTTGACTTGAAGCACATAAATTTCTATTGAAAAAAAAAATAAAACAAACCCCAACAAATTTCAATATGAAAGATAAAGCTGGTTAATTAATACATACCTTTAGAGATGGAACAAGGCATGTATGATTATTTGCTACCACAATCAGTTTCTGATTAATTGGGAAAAGCATGGATAACCAAAGTGCCTCTTTTGTTTGTTTTTTTTTTTTTTATTTTTTATTTTTTTACAATATTTCTCTTGTTTTTGAATGCTAGATAAAACTACACAAGTATAAATTTCACAAGACATTCTCTCATGTCTCTCAATGTTATTAGACTGCAAATGTTGTAAGTTGAAATTTGTGTTATATAGTAATTTATTGTACGTTTTGTTTTACTGAAAGAAAAGCCAGTAGACTTTTCAGGGTTTTTATTTCCCCTCTCTACAAAGGTCAACATAGGGAAAATATGCTATGTTAGACTAATTATATATATATATATATATATATTCTGCCCTGCGATGGACTGGCACCCTGTCCAGGGTGTACCCCGCCTTGTGCCTGATGCTCCCTGGGATAGGCTCCAGGTTCCCCCGTGACCCTGAAAAGGAGTAAGCGGGTGTAGATGGATGGATGGATGGATGGATGGATGGATATATATATATACAGT